>VYZX01031950.1:18603-38928 GCA_013401335.1 Brachypteracias leptosomus
GGCGGCTCCGCCAGGGGGCGCGCGGGGGCGGGGCCTGCCGGTCTCCCCCGGGCCCCGCGGAGTAGGGGGGGCTGTGCCCCGGGGACGGGAGAGGCCCTGCCCGGGGCCCTCCGCCTCTTGATCGGTTCATGTCCGCGCCCTAAAGAAGGGAGTCGGTGTTTCCCGGTGGGGAGGGCGGCCGTGCCCGGTAACAGGGGTGAGCAGCTGCCTGCCGAGGGCAGACAAAGAGATGTCACCGGCCGTGCTGCTGCCTCCCGTGGGTGTGCTCCCGCTGCTCCCATTCGCTTCCTCCGGTGGGGGAGGCGGGTGGCAGATGGTGCGAGAAAGTGTGAGAGGAACGAGGCGGCAGAAGGAGCCTTGGGAAACTGGATCTGAGGAACTGGCAGTTCCAGGCTGCACCTGATGAGCAGCAGTTGCTGGGCCTCCAGTATTTAAACATCTTCACAGCTCTGGGGTTTGCCTCTATGGAACCCTCTGCAACAAGTTTCAGGATTTTATTGTGCTGTTTCTGTTGAGCTGATGAAATTTGACATATTAATTCCCAGCCGTGCATCCAGAAGCGAGGATTAGTGTGTGTGTGCAACAGGGATTTTAATCATCTAGCAGCTGCTTCAATAGAGTAGACTAACAGCAGACCAGGGTGTGATGTACTTGGCTCTTTATACCCACTCACAGCATTGTGTGTGTGTTGGAGATATATTGATAAAGGCTAATTATGTGCACTTTTTAAAATAAAACCACTTTAGCAGCCTTTGATGATGCGGTGGAAGAACGTGTGATCAATGAAGAGTATAAAATATGGAAGAAGAATACTCCCTTTTTATATGACTTGGTCATGACCCATGCTCTGGAATGGCCCAGCTTGACTGCTCAGTGGCTTCCTGATGTAACGAGGTAAACTCAGCCTTTTGCATATATATATATATATTTTAAGCAGAATAAATAGCAAATCTAGGATCAGTTTTTATTAAAGTAAGATAATATGTGATTCCTTTCTGCCTTAATTGCTCTTTGTACCCTTGCCTTGCCAACAGCAAGCTGAGCACTATGAACACTAGAGAGAGAGATTTTCCCAAATTAAAAATGTCTGTACTCTTTTGTTCCTGAGAGGATATTTTAATTTTAATTTTATTTCCATGTTTTCCTTCTTCCAGCTTCACCTCCCCCTTTAATAAGCAAATAACTGCTCAAAAATAGAACTAGGCCTTTCTGTATAACCACCATTTTGTCCTAAGCTTCTGTAACAATGTTCTACTCACAGTAAGTGTTTGTGCCCCTCAGACTGGCACTTGGGAGGAGCTGTTGAGGTCCCCTAAAGGGAGGCACAGAAATTATGGTCTGTCAGAGCCTTGTGCTGAGAGAATTTTAGGTTGAGATGTTGAGTTATAAGTGGTTTCCTCCAGAGGAAGTGGTGGTGGAGCAGGAGAACAGTGATAACTTTAAAGAGTGTTACTAGTGCTAGAAGCTGCCTCCAAAAAAATGTTATCAGCTCAGTTTTTGTGTGTAAACTCCTTTTGTTTCTCACTGGACTCTTCCCTCCCAGGCCTGAAGGCAAAGACTTCAGCATTCACAGATTAGTGCTGGGCACTCACACCTCAGATGAGCAGAACCACCTGGTCATAGCCAGTGTGCAGCTGCCCAATGATGATGCACAGTTTGATGCTTCACACTATGACAGTGAGAAAGGAGGTAAGAGACCAAAGGTGTGGGCCAGGGGGAGTTTTAACTGTTCCTTCCTTTCCTTCTCAAAAGAATATTTATCTTTAAAGAATCACTGTGGTTGGAAAGGACCTTTAGGATCATCAAGTCCAACTATTAAACCATTTACTTAAAGTTCAGGCAGTAAAGTTCAGATATTGCTTCTAAATTTCTTTATTTCTAAGTACTCTTAGAAAAATAGAAATAGCTTAATAGAAACTCCCTTTTGTTTTTTTAAAATATACTTAGTATCTTAATAATGTAATGATGAAGAAAGTAAGTGCCAGGCTTCTTGCAGAAGTATATGTGGGGAGGAAACCTCACCCCTCCCTATTTCTCACCAGGAATTGACACTGAGTTTTGTGCAGTCCTGCTCATTAGTATTTTTATCATCCCTTTTTCAGTGCATAAATTCTTCCAGTGAAAAAGCCACTCGTGTAAAAGAATATTTTATTTCAGAGGAGTGTAACATTTCAAATGTTCTCCTCCTGTCTCAATTCTGCTGCCTGATAGTTGTGCCAGCCCCTCTGGGATAAAAAGATGATTGTATTTTGTTTGGTATATCAGTCTTGAATTCAGTGCTTTCTGTAATCTTAGCTGGCTGCCAGTGCTGCTGCAAGTTAGACATTTCTCATTTCTCATTTTCCCTTGGTTGAATCAATCTTTCTACCTGGTGAAAGTCCTTAACAATCCAATGTTCACTCTTCTTTTTGCCAGGAGCCTGGATTGTGCAATTAGTGTTTTGATCTTTGAGCTTCTGAGGGTTACTGGTGAACACAACGTTGTCTAATAAATACTGGGTTTCTATTCTATTTTAGTATGGAACTAGATGATCTTTAAGGTCCCTTCCAACCCTGATAATTCTATGATTTCTCAAAAATACACTGCTCCAATTTAAAACCACAACAAACCTCTTTTCTGCCAGAGCTGTGCAATTGTGTGAAATACAAAATTACTGTGACTTTATTTATAAGGCAGCTTTAGCAAGTTCTGTTCCAGTCTCATATGTTATACGTGGGGCAGCAATTTTTTACCCAAACTTTGTCTGTTCTGCAGTGCTGAATTTTGTTATATTTGCAAGAGCAGCCACAGCATGTTTCAAATGTACAACACCCCTTTGTTACACATAAGGGTTTGAGATGTGCTTAATTTGGGGCTTGTGTTGCTAGATTTTAAAGAGGAAATAATTTTCAGGCAGAAACGGTCTTTAACTGAGCCAGACTCCTGATATTTTGGTGTTACAAATACAGATATTTAGAACATGTCATTTGAAAACCAGATTCTTTCAGTTGCAGTTGTTCTTGTGACTGTTCTTTCAAAACAAGTGCTTGGTTGTACCAGTCATTGAGTCGGGATCTTTGATCTGAAACTGGCTTCTTATTTACAACTCCTAAATGCTTATTTCCAGAGTTTGGAGGCTTTGGGTCAGTTAGTGGAAAAATTGAAATTGAAATCAAGATCAATCACGAGGGAGAAGTGAACAGAGCACGTTACATGCCCCAGAACCCCTGTATCATCGCCACCAAGACTCCATCCAGTGATGTCCTTGTCTTTGACTACACCAAGCACCCTTCCAAACCAGGTACATGGTGTCTGAGTGCTGGTGATGACCCAGCCCTTCCTTAAGGAGAGGATGATGTAGTGAAAAAGAGCTTAAAAAGTTGTGTGGCCTCCATATCATTTGTGATATTTAGGGGAAGGTAGATGTTTAGTGTGAAAGGTTATTTTATATGAAGCTTAAACGTGTGCAGTATGTATCAATAGAAGCTTTTTCTGTTTTTCTCTTGCTGTTTTATTGTGTTTTGCCACGTCACTGTGTGTGTTTGGGGTTTTTGGGGTGGTGGAAGGTGTCTTTTCACAAGTGGTGTGATTTGCTGGGTGGCTGAGCTGTTGTCCTGATACCCTGTGAGGATAATAACAGTTGTTTACCACTGAACTCATTAAGAATTGTAAAGAGAGACAACTCCTGCCACTTGCAGGCATGACCAGGAGTGTGTTTCTCACTTTCAAAGTGCAGTTGGAGATGGGGAGAGAAAGAAAAATACCACAACTCTAAAGCCCTAAGTTAGAGTCAAGTCCTGCTGGGCCATCCAGCAAAACCCAGCACCTTGGGGAAATCTGCAGTGTGCTTTTATTAACCCAAGCAGACAAAGTGCTCTGGGTTGTCTCAGCATGTTCTGTTTTAATGAGGTGATTCTTCACTTGGGGAAGGTGCTCAGAAAGACAAGAGAGGAATCCTAAAAGCAAAGCAAATTAAAGCACAGTAAAACTTAAGGCTGGGTATTCTGGGATGTGCTGGGAATGATACCAGGCACTGGAAGTTCTCACACTGCCTCTTTACAGACCCTTCTGGAGAGTGTAACCCTGACCTGCGTCTTCGTGGGCACCAGAAGGAAGGTTATGGGCTGTCATGGAATCCCAACCTGAGTGGGCATTTGCTTAGTGCTTCTGATGATCATGTGAGTGCTTTAAATACAGCCAAGTACAACCTGTCCCTTGGCAAAGGTCAAAAACCTTTTATGGCTGAGGGTGGGAAGGAGGTGGGGGAGCTAAAGAGAGTGTCTGTCTAGAGATACAATTAAAACAAATCTTTATTTTCTTTGAAGACCATTTGCTTGTGGGATATTAGTGCTGTGCCAAAGGAAGGCAAAGTGGTGGATGCAAAGACCATCTTCACAGGGCACACAGCAGTGGTGGAAGATGTATCTTGGCACCTCCTCCATGAGTCTCTCTTTGGATCTGTCGCTGATGATCAGAAGCTCATGATGTAAGTGGGGTAATGTCCAGTGGAACTGAGTGCTGCTGTCCCTCTTGCTTTCCCCTCTGCTCCTCAGTCTCTCAGTAAAATGGGATATAACATAAATCTTTGTTTCAATCCCATGTTCTCCCCCTGCAGTTGGGATACTCGGTCAAACAACACCTCCAAACCCAGTCACTCAGTGGATGCACACACTGCTGAGGTCAACTGCCTCTCCTTCAATCCCTACAGTGAGTTCATCCTGGCTACAGGATCAGCTGATAAGGTACCTCTGCCTTCAACTTGTTTAGTTCCTGATGTGCAAGTCTGAAGTAACATATATATACATCCAACAAAACATGTTTTTATATTTATTTTTTTTTCCTAGACTGTTGCCCTATGGGACTTGAGGAACCTGAAGCTGAAGTTGCACTCCTTTGAATCACATAAAGATGAAATATTTCAGGTAGAACAAAATGTCTTAGTCTTTTATACATATAGATTTAGTTCTACTTTAGCTGTCTTAAAAAAAAAAAGAGAAATATTCTTTTCCACTCTTTCTTCTTATTAAATATACTTTAAAAACTCACACATTCTTTTCGCTCATCTGCTTATAATTTTCTGGCTTGTTGTTGTGGAGATGTAGAGCTCCAGTACAGATAAGAATGTCCCAAAAGCCAAGGGCAGAACATGACAAGGAGACATTCAAGAGCTTTAACCACAACAGAGGTTGTGAAATGCTACCAGAGGTAAATTATTCATGGAGCAGATTGAAGCAGGGAAATGGCCACTGTGTTTTCTTCTTCTCAGGAAGGCTTTAGCTGGTCCCCATCCTGTGACAACAAAGAATTGCTAATTTTGCTGGTGTAAATATAGAATTGTAACATCCCGGGTGGCATGTGCTTAGAGACAATATTTCCATCTCCCAACTCAGGCCTTACTCAAGAGTAAAATATGTAGAGATTTTTTTCATAGGAGGATTACTAGTTAAGACTGTAGTTACCATTAAATAAAATTACCCATAGATGTCAGGTGAGGGAGCAGAATTACATGTTCCTTTCTAATCCTGTGATCCTCTTAAGTGCTGTGTTTGGGAGAGATTTATCTCCAGCAGAAGTGGTAAGTGGGAGCTCTGAGCAGTTAAGCTTAATTATAGTGATTTCTTTTCATGTGTAAACTCTACCTGCTGCTTAAGGGATCTGTAGCTTCTATGTGCAGGAAGGAGCAGCTGATGTCCTTGAGAGCTGTTTGCATTTCAGAACACGTGGCCTTTGTTGGAGGAAAGGTTACAGGAGGTACTTTTGATGCTCAAATACCTCGTTAGTGTGTGAACATTCACAGACCTGCCTCCTGTGCTAGGATGTGATTATTGGGTGTATTCATATTTTAAGTGTTAATCTGAATTCTCACAGAGCTTTCGTGATATAAAATCCAATTTGTTGGATTATCTGTCATGTTACAGCTTCCCCAAACTAACTTCTTTTCTGAATTGATCCTTTGTAGGTTCAGTGGTCTCCCCATAATGAAACCATCCTGGCCTCCAGTGGCACTGACCGCAGGCTAAACGTTTGGGACTTGAGGTAAATCCCAAATTAGTCACATCATCCTGACAAAATATTGATGAATTGCATCACGCTTCAAAAACCAAGCAACCAAACCCCAACCTTTTCCTTTTTCCTCTCTTTTTTATAGTAAAATTGGAGAGGAGCAATCCCCTGAAGATGCTGAGGATGGTCCCCCAGAGCTGTTGGTGAGTCTTTGGAATCTCATTGATTGTTCTGACCTATTAATCATCTCTGTGATGTAGATTTGAAAACATTCTCCTTTTTTTCTTTCCCCAATCCTAGTTTATTCATGGTGGTCATACTGCAAAGATCTCTGATTTCTCCTGGAACCCCAATGAGCCCTGGGTAATTTGTTCTGTATCAGAAGATAATATCATGCAAGTCTGGCAGATGGTGAGTGCTTGGGAAGGTGCAGGAAGCAGCAGATGAGAGGTGGTGTTGGGCTGCCTGGGTTTATTTACAGCTCTTAGTTTCAGCACTGCTGAAACCTCAAAGGGACAGTGAAAAAACACTTTAGGTTTGGTCAAAATGATGGTTTGCAAATACTCAGGAGCTGTTTTGTGTTCCTCATGGTTAAAAAAAAGAAAGTACTGGTGCAGAAGCAAATTTTTCCCGTGTGTGTGAGAACCAAAGATGAGACTGAGGATTCTCTTAGTTCTTGTCTTAGAGAATGAAATCTTTGCAAGTGATACAAATGTCCTGAAGATGGAGGTGGGGGTGGTGAATGGGAAAAGGTTGTTGGCCCTGTTAGCACCTCTTGAAGGTTTTGAAAACAATCTTGTGTTGTTTGAACAACCTTTGACAAGACCATTCTCCTAATTTTTGTTGGTTCACGGGGGTTTTGTTGTTAGCAGCCTTCTATATGTTCCTTTTGGAAGGTGTCTCTGCAGAGTAGAGGATCTACTAAATGTACACACACCAGTCTGTTCACTGAAGGAAGTCTTGCAGTGGCCTCTCTTTTAAGGCAGGAGATTTCCATGAGCTGCAGTAACCTACAGGGTGTTTATGAAATGTTTTGGAGACGTGGCTGTTAGAAAAAAGACTGTTTGTGTTGCTTTAATGTTAAATGGCCTTGAGGGATGAGGGGTGGGTGATGCATACCTGCAGATAAAAACTGCCAGAACTTTTTGAAGCTTTCTAGCAGATGGAATCCTGTTGGTGGATGCTTCTTGAGTTCCTCCACCTCTGTCTTGCAGGCAGAGAACATCTATAACGATGAAGACCCTGAAGGCAGCGTGGATCCAGAAGGCCAAGGATCCTAGATACAACCTTTTCCTGGTTTTAGTCTTTTTTTTCCTCCTCTTCCCTCTCAACCCTGATATTGACTTAACACTGGTTTTGAGACACACGTAGACTTTGTGTTCAGCCATCCTTCTGTAGATACCATCAACAGGCTTCTTAACCCAGTGAGTGCTCCCAGAGAGGGGCTCAGCCAGCACCGGCTGCAGCTCCTCGCTCTGATTTCCTGCAGCCACCTCCAGTTCTCCTGTTTAAGCTGCCTTCAGCACAGAGCAAACTTGGGTTTGTTGGGTTCTTTTCTTCTTCTCTCTTTAGCTTGCTCCAGCTGTGGGCTTTCTGCCTAATTTAAACAAAGGTTTGATGAGTAGAGCTGCCAGAGTAGCTGGGGCTGGTGGAGATGATACGAGTATTAATCCACTGGCAGTTCAGGAACGGAGCGTGGAAGGGCTCGTCCTCCTCAGTACCACTCAAGTGTTGGGCTTCCTTTAGTTAATCTGTACCTTGCAGATTCTTCTGCCTTTGCAGATTCTGCCTTGAACTGCAATTAAATTCCTTTCTGTATTTTCCACCTCTGCTGGTCACTCTGGGTTTTTCATTCCTCCCTCCCCCTTTCCCCCGTCCGTTGGGCGGCGGCGGTTTCCATTTGTTAGCTATCCCTGCAGAGCATTGCTCACCTTCCATGTCTCTTGCTCTATTGTGTGTTTCTTGAGCTGTGTTTTCACATAATATTTCTTTCCTTTCTGTGAAATGGTTTTAAAAACTTGGGGCCACCAAGTTGTAAAGGTGTGTGTGTTTTTACCAACCGATGTCCCACCGCTGGCGTGCCCAGTAACCTCCCACACCAGTGGTAGCTGGGGGCTGTAAAGCAAATTAAATGTGGATCAACTACTTTTTTTAGGAGTCAGTCCTTGACCTCTAGTTCCTGCCCATCTCCCACTAGGGTGTCCTGTTCCACCAGCAGCCTGTTACTCTCCGTGCTCCTCATGACTTAACTGCGTGTAAGTGCTTCAGATGGAATAAATTTTTTCTACGTAATCACCGTGTGTAGCTTTTGATTCCTGTGCTCGTGTTTCTGCTTTAGTGGCTTTGTCAAGAGTCAAGTGAACCTCTTCAGAGAGCAGAGAAAGCAAGGTTGTGCTCTCACATGTCCTGTGAGATGAGGTGTTGGTGTAGATGGCCCTTAGTTTGTACCACATGGATGCTTCTCCCTGTCTTGTTGCTGCTGCTTTCTTTGTGAAAGGAATAAATGAGCAGTGAATATCCTCAAGCAGTCCTGGCTGCACTGAGCTCTGCTGCTCTGCATTTGGGGTCTGCCACAGAATTATTTTTGTCACGAATAGTTGGGCACCTTCCAGTACCTTGGTGTCACCCAGGAGCTTGGTCTTGTTGCTTTGAGACACAGCTCAGAGAATTAAAAGGATCCTTAAACCCCGACCTTTATTTTCAGTGTGAGACTTTATATAAAGTGGTGACCTATTATCCACAAACAGTTCCTGTGGCCCACGGTGGAGCATAGAATCATCTAAGGTTGAAAGGACCTTTAAACATGTCACAATACAGCAGAGACCCTTGAAATACAAAAGAAAATCCTGTTAAAAGGATAAAGCTTCTCTTGCATGTAAACTTTAAAGACCAACCCCCCAACACTGGCATCCAGAACAAACACTTTCTGGGCAGGGTTTTACACCCCCCCTGCAGAACAAGACAAGGTACATTTTCCAAACACAGCAAAACACAACATCTGTCACTCTTCACATAGGTCCTTTTTTTCAGTGCAAGTATTATTTTCTCTGCTCCTCTGTGGAAAAGCAGTTTTACTGTATGGGCAACAGCAGCACCTCCAGAAGTCCAAACACACAACTCTTGTATCCTGACTTGAGGCAGCTGCAGCACGTCAGGGAGGAGCAGCAGTGAGAGGAGGGGTCCCCTGCAGATCCCTCACCCAGGAGAAGTCTCCTTCCTAACAGTCCTGCTCTGCTTTTTCTTCTGACTTGCAGAGGTGGCCGTAGATTTCTAAGCAGCTCCTGTATGGGGCGAGAGTAAATTGAGGCTACTGAACTTTTACATGGAGAAAGTGTGGAAGGGGGATGTGTTAGTTCTGAAAAACATTTTAACAGTACAGAAGAAAAGTAACTAGAAAAGGTTTGAGCTGTCTCAGCAGATGAACGTGTGGACCTTGGCCAGCCCTTCCTTGGCAAGCACACCAGCTTTAACAAGGGAATGTCATTTTTGGTGTGAGCTATGGGAGGCTCTGAGGTCCCTGCTGTGAGTGTGAAACTTAAAGTGGTGCCCTGACATAGGAGAAGCCTCAAATGCAGTTTGGAGATCTCCAGGAGTGACTGAACTGCTGCCCCAGTATTAAACACTGCTGTGGTTTACTGGGACCCCCAGCACCAAGTATCTGCTCGTGGGATCTGGGTTGAATCAAAGGCTGTTACTCTCCTTAGTGCATCTTGGAATGGCTGGTGATGAGATGGGCTCAGATCCCTTCCCCTTCCCTCCTCCTAGCCCCTTCCCAACCCCTCCACACCACAGGGATGGGACACAAACACACTTGTAGATGGAGAGCTCCCGGTGGAGGCTGGTCCTCAGCTCCTCCAGCTCCTGATTCTTGCGCTGCTGGAGCTGGACCCCGTTCTTCAGCTCCTTCAGCCTGTCTTCCAGCTCCTCAACCTGCTCCTGCGGAGTCAGAAGACAAAAACCTCTGCAGAAAAGCTTTGTTTGATTCCACAGGTAGGAGCTTGGGCTGTGTAGAGTCCTTACACTGCTTGGTTTTGTCCCCTTAACTAATTTGAGTGTGTTTTGAGAAGCTGTCAGAACTCTATAAACCCATGAGTCAAGAGAAGATAAACAAGGAATTTGGGAAAAAGAAAATGTGGAGGCACATCAGGGATGTCCCAAAGAGTGGACCCTGAAACCCAAGCTGAGCAGTGTCACAGGTGATCTGGTCCCCAGCTCAGCAGGGAGGAGAAGTGATGGAGAGGGGAGAGCAGCTTCCAGAAGCTGCTCAGAGCCAGGCTGGGAGGAGGCAGCGATTGCAAGCTGAGAACAGGAGTGTTGAAAGGGGGGAGATTAATTGTGGAGCCTCTTTGCCAAGAGTGCTCTTGTAGATATTGAATTGCCTTGTCCCTCAGGACACAGGGCTGGGGGGGATTCCTGCTGCAGCCAGAAATAACCCTCTCGGGAGGCAGTTGGGCTGTTGGCAGAGGAGGTGAGACCCTTCCTGGCAGTGGGAAGGGGCAGGATCTGCCCTGGCAGGGCTGGGGCTTGAAAGAAAAGCCACTTTTACTTAAAACTGACTTTTCCAAGCTCCTTAGCTCAGCTCCTGCATGAGAACAAGCTGTGGGAAGTGTGTGGTGCCTGTCTCAGCAGCATCACTCCACTCTTGGCACCAGTCTGCTCTGGGGAGGAAACCTCCCATCCCCTCTGCCTCATCCCTGCTCACTGGGGCCTTTCCAAGGGGCACATCAGAACCAAGAGAGAATATCATCCTGACAGCTCTTTGGGTGAAGCCTCAGCACTTCCCCACCACATCCCTGTAACCTCAGGTTTACCCTATACCCAGGAGCTGCTGTTTCACCTGCCCCATGCCAGGGCAGGAGGTGCATTTAACCTCAACCAGCATGAGATATTCCACCTCCACACCCTGCTCCTCCCCTCAGCCCCATGCTGCAAGACCAGCAGCATCCACATTTCACCAGCAAAGCAACAACTCCCCCAAGAGATGCCCAACTGGGACACGTACCCGGTACTGCCCGACCTCTTCATCCCGCTTCTGCTTGACCAGGACAATCTGCTCCTCCAGGCTCCGGTTCTGCAGCCGCAGCCGGCTGGCCTCCCCCTGCAAGGGCCGCAGGGCTTCCTTCATCCCCTGGATCTCCCCCTGCATCTCCTGCAGAGCCTTCGCCCCAGCCTCTCTCCTCTCCAGCAGCCTCAGCAGCTGGGGCTCGTAGTGCTCCTCCAGCCCCCTCCGGCTCTCCGCCACGAAGCTCTCGAACTCCATGGAGAGCCGGCGGCTCTCCTGCAGGTACAGGTTGTCCTGGCGGCACGGTGGAGCCTCCAGACGTTGTCTCAAAACCTCCTTCTCCTTCTCGCAGGTCTCCTTCAGCCGGGACAGTTCTCCAGAGAGCTGCCCAGCCTGGGACTCCAGCTCGTCCCGGTAAGCAGCGTGCTGGGAGAGGTCGTGGCGCCGGCTCTCCAGCTGGTACTGGCAAGCCACACATTCCTTCGTCACCTTGAACAGCTTCTGCTTGATCTGCCGGATCTCATCCCTCAGGTTGTCCCTCTCCAGCTCCACCTTGGCCAGCAGCCTGCAGGCTGCCTGGATCTCCTCATGGGCATGGCGGATCTCCTGCAGCACCGGCTCCCGCAGCTGGCCCAGCTCCGTGATCAGGTTGTCTCGCTCCTTCTCCAGCTGCTCCACGGCTTCGATGCACTCTTGGAAGTATTCCCCCAGCTCCTCCAGGCTCAGGCACTGGTGCTCCGCTCCAGCTGCGTCCATGGGGCTGCCTGCCCCCTCCGCATCCATGTCCTGTGGGATCCCTGCCCCGTCTGTGTCCATGTCCAGTAGGACCCCCGCTCCATCTGCATCTACATCCAGCGGGATCCCCGTCACACCTTCGTCCACATCCAGAGGGATCCCTGCCGCATCCACATCCAGTGGGATCTCTACTACACCTTCTTCCACATCCGCTGGGATCTCTACTCCATCTGCATCCACATCCAGCGGGATTCCTGCCCCATCCACGTCCAGCGGGATCTCTACTCCACCTGCTTCCACATCCAGTGGGATCCCAGTCCCACCTTCATCCACGTCCAGCGGGATTCCTGCCCCATCCACATCCAGCGGGATCCTGGCCCCCGCTGTATCCTCATCCACCTGGGCCCCTGGCATATTTAGCTCCAAGGAAGCTTCTCCACTGTCTGCCTGCAGCTCCCGGTAGGTGTCTGGGGTACCCCCATGCAGAGGAGTCACCCCCACACCCACCGCTGGGTCTAAAGGGCTGTGTGGAAGGTCTGGGTGTGGAGCAGCACCTGCAGCCGCTCCCTGCGGGGCTGAGGATGCTCCGGCTTCATCCAGCTGCAGCTCTGGAGGGGGCTCAGGCTCTGCCATCAGGTCCCTGGAAAGGAGAGGAGATGTGAATCATGAGTGTAACAGGTCTCAGCCCTTCCTCCCCACCTGATCAGGTGCTGGTGCTCCCCAGCAGGCTGAGCTGGGGGTGCTCTCACTGTGGCTGTCCCCATGTCACCCATGAGCTGTGCAAACCAGACAGGGTGTATTCCATGCTCTAATGGCAGCTTGGACCCAAATTTCAGCTTTGGCATGGCCCAAAACAAGGGAAAAAAACCCTCATAAAGTGACCGAGTGCCATGGAGTGAGGGGTGCAAACCTGGTCCCCAAAACCAAGAGCTGCTCCAGGATCTGCCACCGTCCCACAGCCAATCCCCCCAGCGGCACCGGTGTGACCAGTGTGGGCACTCCCAGTACAACTTGCCGGGGTTTTAGCGGTGTGGGATAACCTCACGGGAAGGGAATGTGCTGCTGAAGCTCAGCAGGCTCCGAGCTGGCTGAGATGGAGTGAAGCAGGGCAGGCTCAGACCCGAGCTAGCAGCAGCTCCTGCGGCAGGAGCCCGGCGAGCTCGGCTTTGCAGAGTCATCCGATCCCATCATCATCCCCAGCCCCGCTACCTGCAGCTGCCGCCACCAAATCCTCCCGTCTCACATTCACCCGGCTGCTATTTGGGGTGGGATGGAGAGGACAACCCTCAGGGATGAGCTGTGGGGGGTTTCCTGCTGCTTCCAGAGGCGGGTGGGTTTGGCGAGAAGATGCTCTCACCTCCCGGCCACGCTGCTGAGCTCATGTCTAGTCATCCCCCAAGGAAGGAGCTCGGGCTGGCACCCGTGGGCAGCCCCGGGCTCACAGCAAGGGCTTGAAGGAAAGATGGGATTTTCACCGATACTTTCTCTCCTAATAAGGTAGTTTTGGGCAGCGATGACACATCCCAGCTTCGGCCCCAACGGCCGCGGGCTGGAGAGGGGCAGCGCCTGGAGAGGTGGGGAAAGGGCTCCGCTGGGGTTTTCTTTGCCCTCCTCCGGTGCCAACACTTATTTTTCAAAGTTCTCGGCTCTGCCTTGCCTCGGCGGGGCGGGAGGGGAAAACACTCATCCCACCCTGGCAGGGGGATACGGGGGATCGCTCCCACCCCTTGTCCCAGGGTACCCTGGAGGGGCTGTTCCCTCCACCTCAGTCACTCCTGAAGGTCCAGAGATGCTCCCTGGCTGCTGAACCTCAGACCCCCCCACCCCATCTCTGCACCCCGGGCATGCCCCATGCCCCGCACCTCGCCAAAGCTCCCGCACCCAAGGGACACTCCCCGGTGGACACCAGCCCCTTCCCCACTCGCCCCGGGTGGGCTCTTACCTTCCTCCCCTGGAGCCCAGCTCCTCGGGCTCTGCGCTGCACATGGGCTCAGCATGGGGCGGGGGGGGGTTATTAATAAACAGGGCTGGAAATCAGACTCCCCAGAGCAGCCGCTTCGCCCGGTCACCGCCGGCAGTGCCAGCTGCGGGAGGCTGCCTTCCTCNAAGGCCAAGCCGTCTGCATCCTTAGCAGAGGCAGCCGCAGGGGCTGGCTGCAGCCAGCCCGCATCCCTAGGGAGCATCCCCCGTGTTCCCACCCATCATTTACGGGGGAAATTCGCTTTATGCAGCCCCCAACCTGCCCCTTCCCGCAGCGCTGGGGGGTCTGTCCCGGGATCTGAGGGGCTCCATCCTGCCGGGATCCTGGGCGGGGTGTGTGGGGCCGGGATGGGGACAGTGGAGGTGCCTGGCTGGTGTCCCACGGGGTTCACCTCCAGCTGGGGAGGGGAAAGGCTGGAGGATGCAACAGATGGGCCACCAAATGCTGTGGCCTCATCCTGTGTGCAGAGCAGGGTGCTGGAGGGTGCTGCACTCCCCTATATTTGTTAAAGCATATTAACGTATGAAATACCAATATCTCAGGGTTCTTTAGCTGCCAGAGGCTGGCCCCACAAACCGGTAACAGCAGAGAGGAGCCTCCACTTCCCCTTCCACCCGCCACGCCGGCCCTGCCTCTGTTTTGGGGATGGCGATGGGGGTGGTTGGCTCTGCAAAGCCCCACGGGGGTCATGACCACACTCCTGGGCACCCAGCAGTGACTCTGCCCTCCCTGCTGCCCTTACCTGTGGTTTCCCACCCCTGCTCCCCCTCCACCCCCACAGCTCTGCTGTCCCACAACGCCCATCTCCCTCTTCCCCAAACCCAACCCTCCGGCGGGCACAGCACCACATATTGATATCAAACACATATTTTAGGTACCTTACCACATCGGCATGGGTGTAACAGCCCAGGGTGGTGGCACAGCCTGTGGGGACTCAGCCTGCCTGCTCCCCGGGGGTGTCAGAGCCAATGGAACCTACCTCTGCCAGGGCCCGATCCTGCCCGCTGCCACCAGGGCTCAGGAAGTTGGCACCCGCTGCTCAGGAAGTTGCCAGTTTACGTGCCCCAAAATCGCCCAGTAACACCCACCACAGCCTGAAACACGCCCAGGGCCACCCAGCAGCCCCGTGGCACCAGCACCTTGCCCGTTGTTCAACCCTTGTTCACCACCAGGCTGCCAAAACCCAGCGTAAGATAAAATAGCTGCACTCGTCCATCTCTTGGGAACAGAGCTTTAAAAGGAGAAGGGAGATTTGGGTGTTTTCTTTCTTTCTATCTGATCCTGTTGCTTTTTTCAGCCTGACCCACCTTTTTTTCCTTTCTTTTTTTTTTTTTCCATGGAGCTCCTCTATTTGCACGGAGCCTTTTGACTCAACAGCAGAGGAATGCTGTTAATTCGCACAAGTCGTGTGTATAAATATCTATCTAGAGCTGGAAGTGCCAAGGGGGAGAAACGTGCAGGTCGTGAGGGCTGGGGCCAGCAGAGCCTTGGAGGGGATGGAGGGGACAATGGAGGGGACAGTGGAGGAGAGGATAGAGGGGAGAATGGAGGGGATAGAGGGGAGGATGGAGGGGAGGATGGAGAGGAGGATGGGGAGAAGGATGGAGGGAAGGATGGAGGGGAGGATTAAAGGGAGAACAGAGGGGAGGATGGAGGGAACAATGGAGGGGAGGATGGAGGGAACAATGAAGGGGAGGATGGAGGAGAGGACAGAGGGGACGATGGAGGAGAAGATAAAGGGGAGGATGGAGGGGAGGATATCAAGCCCTGGCCACGGTTCCTCTGATGAGCTGCCAAGGGCAGGGTGGGGATTGAAGAGCCTCAGCTGTTCTGGGCTCCGTAAGAGGATCCCCCGGCCCCGGCACGGGCTGTTTTGTGGACATAACCAGGCAACGGGTGGCTCGGGTGTCAGCGGCCGGGCCCCGGCAGAGCCCGGGCATGTGCTTGGCCCCGGCTGGTGGGGAGATGTCGGAGTCTGAGAACTGCTGTGGACTTTGCTCCAGTAAACAGAGCTCGGCCAGGACTTATCAGCTGTGCTGCTGAGGAAGAAGAGAAAGGCAGGCGAATAGTTGAGGGACAAAGTGTCCCGGGGGTTAGAATAGATGGTGGCAGCTCTGGTCGCTTCCCAGCCCCGCTGTGGCACCGTCCCTGGCACTGACCCGGAGATGGTCGGTGGCTTCTGAGAACACACCTCAGAAGGTGGCTGAAGGGGGTTGTGGGGAGCAAAGAGCAGCTCTGGGGCACTTTGCCTCCACTCCGGTGACCTAGTGCTGCCGTCACCCTTCCTGGTGGATTTTTCCTTCCCGTCATGCATGGCAAATCTGCCCCGAGGGCAGGGAAGGAGCTGGCACTGTGGCCTCACCACCATCTTGGCACCGGCACCCCGGCACCGCCACCGCAGCCCCATGTTGTGTCCCTACCATCTTTAGGGGCAGGCTTGAGGTACCAGGGAGGTGTGCCCACATTTGGGGGCACCTCAGCCAGAGGCTCTGGCAGTGCTGGCAGGGTGCCCAACCTGCCCTAACCCCGGCATTGACAGGATTTAGCAGCAATGAACCTGAGTGAGGTGCCAGTGTGGTGCCCTCCTCACACCACTCACTGTGGCTCCAGGTGCCAAGGGCATGGGGGGTCCCAGCTGTGGCAGGGTGATGGTGCCAGCCCCAGCCCCTGGTGTGCAGGAGCTGCAATCTGATCTCAGGGGAAAGTGTGATTCATCACCAGGGCTGGAGAGCTTCCAGGGATGGATCTGGGCTGGGAGGGTGGTGACACCATGTGCCCGCTCCTGCCCTGCCCTCACAAGGTGCCCCCTTTGCCCAGGGTGGGTGGGAGGTCCCCAGATGAAGCCATAGTGTCCGTGGCTGTGTGGGGATGGCACTCAGGGGGCATTTGCTCCAGCCTGGGGGGGCTGGATGCCACTGGTCACGTGGGAACAGCTTGGCTGGCTTTGCCTCCTGCCTCAGTTTCCCCAGCTGAGAGCTGGGGGTGGACCCCACCTTGACCACCAGCAGGGATGCAGGGATATTGTGGGGACGCTGGCACAGGGTGAGCACCATGGCCCAGTGCCAGCTGGCACCCACCACAGAGACATCAGACCTGCTGCAAAGCTCCTGGTCCACCAGCTGGTCAGAGAGGCTCAGGACAGACCCTCTGAGAAGGAGGCGAGGTCACCCAGAGGGGCTGGAGGAAGAGGAGGAGGAAGAGGAGGAGGAGTGCAGCGTGGGCATGTGCCCAGCTGGGGCAGAGAGGAAAATGGGAGCCCAAAGGCGCCATGTACCCCGCAGGGACCTCGGGACTGGGTGGGAGCAAGGCCAGACCCTGCCCCCAGGACACAGGCACCGGCAGCTCCCTCCCTCCCTCTGCCCCACAGCCAGGGGGGACCAGGAAAGAGCCTTTCCTGCCAGAGCTGCTCCCGAGGGAGCTGCCGGCCCTGCCAGGGGACAGGAGCAGGGATGGGTGGCTGCAGGGACCGAGCACTGGAGACCCCACCAATGGCTTTCCCTGGGCATTGACTCCAGAGGCTTCCATGGGAGCATGAGCTGCCTCTCGTGGCCACCTGGCCAGGACACTGCAGGCTGGGGTGATGCTCCTGGGAGGCTGTGATGGACACATCCCTTCCAGCACTGGGTAGGGATCAACTGCTGCTATTTATCCGTCACCATCTCCAGGTTCAACACACCCAAGCAAGGAACCTTTGTCCAATGACACCTACAGCCCAGACACTCTCTATAAAGCCCATTTTTAAGCCAGTGAGCACAACCCTGATTTAAGCCTCACCACCACCCGTGCCCGAGTCCCAACGATCGCCAGCAGGGTCACTGCTGCCTGTGGAGAGGACTCAGTGCTGGGTTTTTCCATATCCTGGGGCAAGCAACAGCTCTGGCTCCAGCTCCCATCCCTGCACCAGCTCTTTGGAGCGAGGGGCTCCAGCTTGGGGATGAGGTGGGGTGGGAAGTGGTGTCCATGGGCCGGGATGGTCACGTGAGGACCTTGTCCCAGCTGCCTGAAAATGCTGGAGGTGTTAATGAGTAACGAAGGAGCAGCCATCCCTCCACTACCCCAGTGAGGGGAAGGAAATGGGGGCAGAGGACAGGCTGAGCCCACCCCCACATCGACTGTACCAAGCTCCCGCTGTCCCAGCACAAGGGGCAAAAGCTCTGGTGGTTGCTGAAGCACGTGATGCCACAGCCAGTGACCGATGTGTTTCATCACCCTTAGGTGCCATTTGGGGTGTCACTTCCCAGGGATGTGGCAGGGGGGGTTCCTGGGGCAGGTGCAGCCCCTCCTCTGCCTCCCCTGCCCTGTGCCTCTGCCTCGGCCCCGCAGGAGCTGAGCTGCAGCCGCTGCTCTCCCCGGCATCCTTGTGACCAGCTTGGCCGAGCAAGCGGAAAATGAGTTCTCCAGCTGGGTACCCCGGCACGCCGCCGGCGCTGGGGCTCTCTGGGGAGGGGGGAAAGCTTTCTGGGGCTCTGCACCACGGGCTGGTGCTTTCAGGAGCTCATGGGCTTCCCTTCCCTGCCAGGAGCAGGATTGTAACAGGGGGAAAGCTGAGGATGACCTTCCTCTTCGCCTTTCTCCTCTACTTTCCTCTCCTGTGTGATGAGAGCTCTCCATGGAGGGTAACAGACACTTTCCCCCTCACTGTGATTATCTGGACAGTGCCTCATAACTCTGTGCAAATACATTTCTCAAACTGGTTCTGCTGCCATCCAAGGAGGGGCAAGATGTGAAAACCAGGATCTTTTTTTTTTTGGAGGCTAATGACTCGGAAGTTGGAACTGGCGGCGGAAAGTCAACACAAGTGCCCTAATTGGAGATTAGCTTTTCCCCAGCACAGTTCAGCTCAGCGTGGGCCAGCCAAGCCTTGGAGGGCAGCGACGTGCTCAGCCTGGTCCCAGGAAGGAGCCATTCCCCTGGGATCTTGGTGGGGCAGGGGGATGCCAGGAAATTGCTGGCCTGATTGTTTCAGAGCTCATTTAGGTCTTGAATCCAGGCTCGGGGAGATGAAGGGGGGAATGAGAGGCAGAGGCACAAAAGCTCAACCCTTCCATGGGCATCACCCGGGTTCCTTGTCACATCCCCAGCCACTGGTGACCAGCAGCAGGATGCTCAGCTTTGCAGAGCCCACGCAGGAGATCCCCCAGGAGCCAGCCCCACGCCGGGAAGCCTGCGGGAGGGACACTCTCCTTGGTTTATAAATTCTTCTAGTCATTTCCAGCAGCTGGCAAAGTCCTCCGGGCACAGGGCCAGGCCCTCGCCAGCCTCCGGGAAGGATGCGGCTGAAACGCAGCGATGCAGCTTTTAACATCAGGAAACACATCCGTGCAGGGACCCAGACTGGGATGAGCTGAGAGTGTGGAAATGGGGCAGAAACCACCTGTTTTCTTGCCAGGCTTGTGCCCCCAGCTCTGCTGCACGTCCTCCCACCCACCCGCTCGCTGCTGGGATGCTCCAGCCCAGGCTCTGTGTATCCTGGGTCCTTGTGGTCGTGCTCCTGAGCAGCACAGGCTTGTGGTGAGCAATGAAATCCTTCCGAGAGCCTCTGCCATTGCCAGGCCAGTGCCTGGAAGTGCTCTGGGCTGCAGGAGAGGCTGGTAGAGCCACGTTGGGTGGCTGAACACCCCTCTCCTCCTGACATTTCACTCTCAGGAGGTGATTTATCATGAGCAGCCAGCAGCAGTGTGGCACAGGGTGTTCCACGGGAGCGTGGCCGTGGCCTTGGGGATGCCCAGATTGGCCTGTTTGGGAGCATCATGTCCCCCCCCGGGTGCTGCCATCGGCGGTGACACGGTAAATGTCACCCTCGGGCCCTTCAGGTGAGGAACAGTGGAGAGGGCAAGGGCAGGACACGGGCTCCAGCCCCGGGGACAGGGACAACCGCCCCTGCGGGGCTGCGGGACGTGGCTCCGGGCAGGGTGACTCTGCTGTAATTAACTTGCTCCACATTTTTACATATTTTAAAATGTGTAATTACTGACAATTCCGCTCCAGTTCTCTCCGGGGGATGCTCAGCACCGCGGGAAGGGTGCGGGGAGGGGGAAGGATGGAGGGTCCCAAGGTGGGGACTGCCTCGCAGGGTCCCTCCGGCAAGAGGGGACAAAATTGAGACTCCCGGGGGAGGGGACACGCTTTGGGGACCCCCGGCAGCCCCGGAGACACCCCGGTGGCATCAAGGGGAGGGTGCATGTGTGACCCCCCCCCCTTTCTCGCCACCGGGGCCACCTGCGGGCGGGGTTGTGGGGGGCGGAGCCTCCGGCAGCCCCGGCCCCGCCCCGCAGAAACTTTCCGTCGGCGCCGGGCGCTCGGCGGGAGCCCGGGGAAGCGGAGGAGCCCCGGGGGGCTGCTGAACGGAGCCGGGCGGGCCCGGCCCTATGGGCAGCGGCTGCCGGCGGTGCCCGGCGCGGCCATGTCCGCCGGGGCTGCACCTGCGGCGGGGGGGGGGGGGGGGGAGGGGGGGGGGGGGGGGCGGGGGGGAGGGGGGGGGGGNGCGACGGAGGAGGCTCGGAGGTGGCGGCGGCGGCGGCAGAAGCAGCGTCCCCCCCCCGGCGGAGGAAATCCCGGGCGGGCTCGTTCCGCCGGGCTCTCAACTGGCTCCGGGGCCGGCGGCGGCGGCGGGAGAGCGGCAGGT
>VYZX01031950.1:38982-59890 GCA_013401335.1 Brachypteracias leptosomus
GGTGGGCAAGGAGCAGCCGAGCTGGTGGCCGTGGAGGTGGCCGAGGAGGGGTCGGGGTGGTGGCCATGAAGGGATGAGGGTGGGGGCTAAGGAAGGGTCAGGGTGGTGGGCAAGAAGTGGTCAAGGTGGTGGATATGGAGGGGTCGGGGTGGTGGCCAAGGAAAGATCAGGGTGGTGACCATGGAGGGGTCAAGGTGGGGGCTAAGGAAAGGTCAGGATGGTGGGCAAGAAGTGGTCAAAGTGGTGGCCATGGTGCTGGCTCAGAAGGGGTTAGGATGGTGGGTAAGGAATAGACAAGGTGATGGTCGGGGTGGTGGCCAAGGAGGGGTCGGGATGGTGGGCAAGGAACAGTTGAGGTGGTGGCCACAGAGTGGTCATGGTAGTGGTCAAAGAGCGGTCATGGTGGTGACCAAAGAGGTGTCATGGCGGTGGCCAAGGAAGGGTCAGGGTGGTGGCTGAGGAGGAGTCACGGCAGCGGCCAAGGAGGAGCCACAGCGATGGCTGTGGAGGTGGCCAAGGAGAGCTCAAGGTGGTAGCCATGGAGGTGGCCAAGGAGAGGTCACAGTGGCGGCTGAAAAGGAGTCGAGGTGGTGGCCGAGGAGGGGTGGAGGCGCTGGCCGTGGTGGCAGCAGAAGTGGCTGAAGGGAGTCGAAGGAGGTGGTGGCTGTGGTGGTGGTGGTGGCCATGGGGGCTGTGCTGGCCATGGTGGCCACCGCTGCAGCAACAGGCCGGATCCGGCAGTCCCTGGTGCAATCTTGCCCCTGCCCCGAGGGCTGGTGCCGGTTCACTGGGTAGGTTCTCTCTCCGCTGAGTCAGAAGGTCACTGGGGCTGAGGAGAACCTGGCGAGATGCCAACCACTGCTGCCTCCTCCTCCTCCTCCTCCTTCTCCTGGGCAGGGTGTTTGCGTGTCCCAGGTGTGGCCCTTCCTGCCCTAGATATGGCCCTCACCCCGGCCGTTTGTGGGGTGCTACCTGCATAGCCCGGCCACGTCCCCACCACCTTGACCAGGACACTCCTACAGCAGAAGGTGCTGTGGGTGCCCTCTCTTGGGTGCCCCGGGGCCGTGTTACGGGATCTGTGGGCTCAGCCCTGCCTCCCGTGGGCTGGGACCTTCAGCAGAGCGATGGGTGGTGGCGTGTCTGGTCATGCTCCTTTCCTTGGCGCGCTCGTTTCGCAGTAGTAGGTGTCCCAGGGAGGCAGCAGGAGCTGGAGGTATCATCATACAGCAGAGAAGTGCTCAGTAACTGGCACCCCGAGCTATTGGGGACACTGCCCTCCTCACAGGGCACCTCCAACAGGGATGTCACCACACTCTTGCCAAGGGAGAGGTTCTTCTGCTGCACCCAAACCCAGCAGGATGCTCTTCCCTGGGACTTTCTTCCTTGATTTGCCCCAGGGAGAGAATTTCCAGGCAGGCAGGACTGCACGGAGACATGTTTACTGCTTGGAGAAGCTCACGGAGATCTCTGATAGCAGAGGAGTGGCCGTGGAGAGGCAGAAGGGTCTTGGGAAGAGGCCGAGCTCGCTGCTGGGCTGGGCCGGTGGATGCTCTGGGTGCCTCCCTCCCAGCCCTGCCGTGCGTGGAGCTGCTGCCACGGCCCAGGGCTGAAACCTGAGCAGAAAAAATGAGATGTTCCGGAGCATGTGATGTGATGTTCCTCCTCGCAGTGCAGAAACGCCCCCAGCAGCTCTGCCAGCCTTTTTTTTGATTTGTTTTTTTTTTTCTCCTAAAGTTCTACTGTTCACCAGCTAATCCTCAAAATGCAAAGTCACTGCCCAGCAGGGTGGCAGCTCGGAGACCTCCAGCCCTCTTGCCATGATGTTTGGGGCTCTGTCACCGTGCCATTCAATGGCATATCCTGGTGTCCACAAGAGCCCATGCTCTGTGCTGGTGATGGAGAAGCTGTGCCATGGCTGGGGGCTGCAGGACCCTTCCCCTCGGGCTGTGCTGGCAGCCCATGGCATCCCGCTTGGCATTCATGGGGCTGGGAGGTGGCAGGTGGCACCATGTTGGGAATCAGTGTGGGTGCTGATGGTTGGGGTTTGTGTGCAGGATTGAATCGTCCTCCCTGCACACTGGGCCCCCCACCCTGATTAACCACCACCAGCCCAGTGCCCACTGGGGTTACCAGCCTCCTTCCCGTGGGATGTGGGATAACGAGGATGATGCCTCGAGTGGCAGATTGGGCTGAGCTGTGGGAATAGGACTGTTGGCTCCAGCAGCTTTCTGAGGGTGTCTGTAGAGCTGTGTCCTGGAGCTGGTGGCATCAGCCATGGCCACAGGCAGCTCTGACCTGCCTGGTGGCAGCATCAGCCTCGCTGTCCACACCATGAGCCCTCCCAGCCATCCCAGCCCTTCCCCAGCTGGGAATATTTCCAGACACCAGCTGGGAGCTGCGGTAGAGGCAGGAGCTTCAGCAGGTCCTTGTAGGCTCTGGATGCCTTTGGCTTCCCTCCCCATGTCTGCGTGGTGCTGGGGGTGGTTTGGATCAAGCCCATGACCCTACAGGTCCCCATCATCCTGCCATTCCCACAGGTGGCTTTGGTCATGGAGGGAGGACAGGGAATGTCTGACCATCCTGGGTGTGAGGAGGGACCACGCAGGGTCTTGGGATGGCTTGGGAGGGATGGAGGGAAGGAGGGAGGGATGGAAACTGTCCTGGGGAGACACGGGTCAGGATTAATTCCTCAGCCTTCCGCCCGTTCCCAACCTGCGTGTCGGTGAGGTCGGAATTGCCCGGCACTGAAATCATGGCAGCAGGAGGATGAAGGCATTTCCACTTTGGATCAAACCCGTGGGCCTGGCTAATCGGGGCTCCCATCTCTGGCTGCCCAAAGAGCTGAGCTGTGGGAGGGAGGGCACAATAATCCTGCTCATGGGCCACTTTCAGGCCACCTCTCCGGGGGCGAGCGCCAGAGGCTTTGTGCCGACTGGAGAATGGCTCCATCCCAGCTGGACCAGAGTCCTCTCCCCTTTCCCGGCTGGATGCTCTGCCCTGTTGGAGCAGACGGGTCCCACTGGCTGCAGCGTCCCCTTTTTGTGCTTTGCCATGATTCAATTCCTGCTTGAGCCATAACGCCCCGTGCCAGGGTGGGCAGTGGTGCCAGGGAGCTGCCAGCCCCGGGCTGTTTCACCTGTACACAGCCCCTCTGCTTTGAGCCCCATCCCCGTGATGTCCGAGCACCTCGAGATCCCTGCCGTGTTTATTTCCACAATAACCTTTGGAGGCAGAGGAGAGATTAACCCCTGGGGTGGGAGCCAAGGCTGGGAGAGCAGCTGGGCTGCACCGAGGGGTCGAACACCAGGCAAGGAATTGGGGTGCTCAGCCAGCTCTGCTTTGCTCCACGTGCCTGATTTTTTTCCTGGGAAGAAGGAAGCTGAAAGCTTTTCCCTCTCCCCTATAAACCCCCCATGGAGGCAGCCTGAGGACTCTCAGCAACGTGGCAGGACTGAGCCTGATTCTGTTCCCCAAGTGGGGTCCTACTGCCTGTGACAGGTTTCAGTTCAGTTTTTGGCTGCTGCTTTATCTGGGTTTCGCAATATTCTGCTTAAGTCCTGCTGAAGTAAAGGAATCGATGTTCCAGAAATATTAAATTAGGGTTGGCTTTTTTTTTCTCCTCCTTTTTGATGCCAACTTAGTCCGGCAGCAACAGATTTCCTGGCTGGGGGGGGGGGACATGGTGATGTTAAAAATAAGGATTTAAGTGCACACAGCTGCTTTATAACCTCAGTAAGTGCTTGTTGAAAAGGGTGTGAGATTTGGTCTGTACATGGTGAGCAATGAGAGGCAGGGACTGGGCTGTGGTGAGGACCATGCTGGTGGCACTGGGCTCAACACCATGGGGTGCTGGGGGTCCCTGTGAGTCCTCGAGGCAATTTGGGGCTGGGTTGTTGCTGTGATAATAACCAAGAGGTGAAATCCCCTTGGACACTTGATTTCCTGGGTGCTTTGCTGCCCTGTGGCACATGGTTTGGGGTAAAGACAAGCGCTGTGGTTTGGTGCTGAGCTGCTCAGCCCCAAGGGGGGAGGAGGGGGCAGGCACTGCCACCCTCACGCCCCAGGAGCCTTCCCACGGAGGGGTGGGAATGAGTTTGATAATCTGCAAGAGGCCGAGAGTGACACTCCAGCAAATGTGAGCAGCAGGAATCCCCTTGGCCAGCCTGACCTGGCAGCGGCGCTTGGCCCTGGGAACAAAGAGAGGTGTGTCCACAACCACCTGGAGACAACTGGGAGAATTACTCCTGCGAATAACGTTCCATAAGAGCCGATAAAACTATTCCACTGGGGTCATATTTCCCTTCAGAAGGGAGGTCTGATTTCATAAGACAATATCATCATTGACTCGGGCTCCGGCAGCCAGGGGAACATAAACCGTTGGGAGGTGAAGAGCTGGGCAACCATGAAGTGAAAAAGCATTTCCCTGCCAAGGAGCCCTGGGCTGGTCCCCGTGGCTCCTGCTGAGCACGGATTAAAAAAATACCTTTACCCAGAGCTGGGAGCTGAGCTCCTGCAGGCTGGGGCTGGAGCTGTCACTGCAGAGCCAGCCTGGAGTCCAGCTTGAGCAGGAAATCATTTGAAACCCTCCTGGTTATGTATTTCTGTTAATGATTGGGGATCTCAAGTGGGGTTTTGGTGTTACCTTTGCCTCGCTGAGCTTTACTTCCCTGTGAAGGGAACAAGGGCTGAATTCCTTTCTCATTCAGGCAGCTCCGTGTTTGCTCGGCAACAGGAGCAGGTTTGGAAAACACCAGGAGGGACCGATAAAATACCAGGAGGGACAGATAAAATGCAGAAAAAGGGATGGATAAAGCACCAGGAGGGGTGGATAAAGCACCAGGAGGGATGGATCCTTCTCCCTTGCCGATGTAGAGAAGTCCCTGCCAGCCCACACTCGGGCTGGCCGGGCTGACCAAGGCATCGTGTGACTCTGGGACAATCAGATGTGCTTGGAGCAGTCACGCTGTGATGACAAGATCTGTATCTCTTGAGCTGCTTCCCCCTGCCTCCTGTTCCTTGCTGTTTACAGAGTGCTCTCAAGGAATGAACCCAGGGGTTTATAGCCTGGAGAGTGCTGGAATCAGCATCTCTTGCCCCCAGTCTCATTGGGCTTTGTGGTGTGCTCACCACGCCAGGGGAGCTGCAAATGCTCCCCCACCACTGCCAGGCTTTCCAAGCAGGTTTGTGGGTGCAGCCATTTCACCCAGCTCTGGGGTGGAGGGTGGGAGCATCCCAGGGTGGATGTGGGTTAACGTGGGTTCTGTGGGATGCAGTGTTCCCAAGGTGCTGGCACGGAGGGCGTCTGTTTTGGGAGCGGAGGGGGAAGTGTCTCCCCGTATCTAGGGCAGCCTCGCAGGCTCCAGCCTCTCCTTTTCCTGCAGGGAGAGAAATCGCTGGGAAAGCTGGTGTGTGGGGCTGTGGAGGAGCCCCCTGTGTCACTGGAGCAGCAGGGGGGGGCTGTGCACCCTGTTTTGGAGCTGCTGAGAGGGGATGTACATCCCAGCGAGGACTGGGAGGTGCTGAGCGGTGGGAGCAAACCCTGTCCAGGGCTGGAGATGCCTCAGCCTGACCCAGCTCCTGCAGCCTGGGCAAGAAATCAGAGACCTCTGATCCATTGCACTTGTGACCATGACCTTGTTTGATCCCTGCCCCAAGACGGGAAGGCTGTGCCTTGAACTGGGGACAGCCTGGAATGGGAAACAGGGAAGAGTTTCCCCCTGGATCCCCCATCCCCTGGGGCAGCAAACCCATGGGGGTGCTGGTGCAGTCACCCTGCTGGTTGATTTTTAATTATTTTATTTTTCCCATCCCCTCCCTGGTTTTGTGCCTTTCCCACAAAACTCTCCTTCCTATTTATCCCAGCCTTTGATGAATCACCTAAGGAACATAAACATTGCCAGCAGGGATTGCCCACCAGCTGACCCTTCCCTGCCCTCGCAGCATTTAATGTTCCAATTAAAAATCCGGAGGGAAGGAGCTTCGGAGGGGCCAGGCGGGTGTTTGAGGAGGGGCAGCGGCCAGGCTTGTAAAACCCCCACACTGCTGGAGCAGGGTCTGGAGCGGGGAGAAGCTGAGGTGCACCCAGGGAGGGCATGGGAAGGAGGTGCCAGAGGTGGGACCTGGTGTGGATGCCAATGTCCTCATGGCTCACCCGAGTGTGACTTACCCCAGAGCCAGGAGTGGCCGTGGAGAGGGTGGCAGGGGGATAACACCCAGTGACGGGCGTGTGGGTGCTCGCCATGAGGTTGGGCAACTCCAGCCTGAGTCCTTCAGCCTTGGAGATCCTGTTCAAGCCTTGGCCACACTGGGACATGCTGGGACCCCCAGGACGCGGGAGAGGGGTCGTAGCTTCGCTTGTTGGAGCCATTCTTGGGGACAGACACAAATAGCGGTGGCTCAACCGAGCGTGGCAAACTCTGTGGGAGATGGGAGAGGGGCTGGAGGCGACACCATGCCCAGATTATTTTGGGGGATCCAGGGTCTCCCTTTACCCGCTCACCGTGGCACCCACGCCGGAGGGATGGAGCTGGGAGGGTGCTGTGATGATCCCGGCCAGGCCCCTCCTCTCTGCCTGTACCATTGGCTCCGGCACAGCCGCCTGCGAGAGCTGAGCTCCGCCGGAGCCGGAGGGATGGGAGCCGGCGGCTGAGAAGCCGTCGTCTCTCCCGCGGCCGCCCGGGCTGCACCCGGAGCCCCTTCGGCTCCGCCATGTAGCGCCCCGGCCTCCTCCACCCGGCCGCGGTGGAGGGCGAGAGCGGCCTCATGGGCAACGCGCATCGCAAGAGGAGCCCGCTGGGCGTCAAGGCCGGCTCCTCATGGCCCTTCGGCCGCGCCGGGAAGCCAGCGGCAGGTAGGAGCCTGGGGGATGCCTGGGGAGGGGTCCCAGCTCGGGGGTTTCAGCGGGGGAAGTTCGTTGCCTTCGCTCTTCCCACCCCAGCGTGGGGCTGGGCAGGGGTTAGAGCTGCTGGGGGTGAAGGTTTCGCTCTTTGAGGTCCATTCCAACCTTGACAATTCTGTGATTCTTCCCTGCGCTCCCCTGGAGGGGTTGGGCAGGATCAGACCCTCTGACCCCAGGGGTTGGAGCTGGGCAAGAACCTCTGGTTGCAGACGAGCCGGGGAGCAGCCATGGGCTGTCCTGCGCTATCAGGACGGGGATTATCTGCTGAGTTAGTTACCAGTTTGTTTTTCTAAGCGGTGTCCCAGTGGTTAGAGCTCCAGTGTCGTCCCGTGCCTCGGTTTCCCTCGCTGTGTGGGGTTGGGGTTGTTTGCAGAGAGCACTGAGCTGCTCCCCACCCCCTCCAAATCCGTCCTGCGCAGCTCGCCCACCTCGCTCTGTCTGTCTGTCCGTCCATGCACTGATTGCTCCACTTCTTTCTGCTCCGGCTCCACGGATGCAGCTGCAAAGCCCAGGAGGAGGCATGGGGCGGGGGGAGCTCTTTTCTGTGGGACAGAGGAGTGAGGGAAAGGGTCCCACACCAGCCTGGACCCACTTATTGAACCGTCCGAGTTCCCTCCGTGGTTCCTCCATCAGAAGGGGAGGGTCTCTCTCAGCAGCACTGTCCCCATCCCAGGGTTGCCAGTTTTCCTGCTGATGTTGTTAAACTGTCCTCGCATCCTCCTGAGTCAGGGAGGGGACTTGATGGATGCGTGGGCAAGGGTCTGAAGTTAGTAGAAGCAGGGTTACTGGGTCGCTGGGTGAGGTAACTGGGTGGTTTTCTCCCACCAGCCCCGTGGAATCCTCGTCTCCACTGTCCCTCCTGCCTTTGGCAGCCTCATTTCCCTCAGTCTTTCCAATCAGCAGCTGCCCAGGTTCTGTGAGCTGAGTGTCCACAGGGTAAACAGGGGCTGGAGTCAACCCCTCGCAGGCTTGGGGAGCAACCACACCAAGTGGAACTGCCCCGGAGAGGTGGGGGCCGGGATGGGGAGGCCCCACAGGCGCATGGGGAGAGGGTCCTAAAATGTCTCAGCGAGCAGCATCTGCTCAGCACCTGGGGAAACTGAGGCAGAAGCAGTTACACGGGGCAGGGATGGCATCTCCTTCACCGCAGGCTCTCTGCTGTCCTCTCCTCCACAGCGGGCTGTGGTCTCCTCTCCATTGAAGTCATCCTTTCGTGGTCTCCACACAGGAAGGTCTTGGTGCCACCGGCCAGGCTGTGTCGTAGCTGGGCTTCTGCTCTTCTCTTCTCACCCTGGGAGAGGTGGTTTGGGGGCTCCTCTGAGCATCCCTGGCGCAGTCCTTGCCGTTTCTTTGTGCCATCCCCATCCAGACCTCTGTCTCCATCTCCATCCCCCTGACAGGCTTGGGTACCCCTTGCCAGCCCTTAACCAGGACCCTGGGGCTGCCGGGGGGGATCGATGCCACCTCTGCTGCCCTTCCCAGGGCTGGCAGGAGAATCTCTGCTCCCTTTCGGATGCCCTGAAGTGGGTGTGATGTGGTTTGGGGCAGACCCTGTGAGGTGAGGGCCGGCACTGGGGCCAAAGGCCGTGGGGTGGAAGGTGCTGAGAAAACATGGGGCGAGTTGTGTTTGTTCTCTGCGGCGGCTCCATGGCAACGGCGCGGCCGCCACAAAGCCAAAGAATTTGCATTGTTGTCGCTTCAGCATTTCGGAGGGTGCAGCGGGATGGCTGGTTGGGGGCAGGGTGCCCCAGCACCCACCGGACGGGCCCCCGCGCCCGCCCTTATCTCGCTGAGACCCTGGGTGCTTCTGGATTTTGGGTCAAAGGCTGGTTGCCTATCACAACCTGACCAGTATCCCCCAGTTCCCATCTCTCCAGCATCCCTGGCTGCTGCAGTTTGGCCTCGCTGTGCTTGGGACGAGTGCCGGCAGCTGCCTTTGTGCTCCTGCCATGCGCGGGTGACGTGGGCACCCCCTGCCTTGTGAGGGCCAGCGGTGCCCAGGATGGGGTTGACCAGGCAGGAGCATGGCTGAGGGATCCCTCTCTGCAGCTGCCTCCTTGCTCTCCTCCTGAGCCCCCCGCTCTGCTTCACCAGTGCCAGACCCCTGCATCCCAGTCCCTGGTTTGCTCTGGGGCTCATCCATGGTCTCCTCTCGCCTGGCTCGTCTGCGATGGGAGCTGTTGGAGAAAGTCCTTGAGTACCAGGGAGACTGAAGCCTCTTATCACCTTCTTATCAGGACAGGCCCTGCTGAGTCAGGGTGTCGGAATGTGGCGAGCAGCCAGGCTGCACCCCGAGGAGTCAGCGGGGAGGGGGTTCCCTGGGTGCAGGGTGCCCTGGCACCCACCTCCCTGTCCGTGGGTGCTGGGGCAGGTTGCAGGAGCAAGGGGGGAGGCAGGTTTGGGGCGAGGGGTGACTTGTGGCTGTGAAGCTCCTGGTAGCAACCACCAGTGCCTGTCCTAGCCGGGGGGCTGTGGCTGGAGCCCCTCAGCAACCCTGTCTCTTGCTGTGGAGCTCCAGGGTGGGCTGAGCAGCTCTGGGTGTCTTTCTCCTTCTGAGCTGTTCTTTGTGCCAGACTCATGCTGGGCTGGCTCCGCAAACAGCCGAGGAGGGAGATAAGTGCAGGGCCCACCCCAACATGCTGAGATTTACACAGGCGCTTTCTCCAGGCACCGCCAGCCCAGCACATCAGCCTTCCAGCCTCACCTGCTGCCATCCTGCTGCTGCCTGAGCCCTTCCCGCTGCCCTCCCCAGCTCCTGGAGCAGGGGAGGAGGAGATCTACGGGTGTCCCAGGCAGGCAGCTGCCTCCAGTGCTGGGCTCCAACATGCTGGGCCGTGCCCACTTGGCAAACGCCCCGTCACCAAGAGGCAGGGATGGGACCCGCCGTTCTGCTGCTGGTTATCTCCCCCCATCCCATTTTGGTGGCAGCTTCAGCCCCATCTGAGAGCTCCTCTCCCAAGCGTGCCCATCTCAATGCCCGCTGGAGGATCAGCAGCTCTTCCCCACCGCCCCCGCTGCCGAGCTGCCCGTGGGCAGGAGCAGGGCTGGGTGCTGCTCGCAGGACGGTGCATCCCTGCACGGAGAAAACCTGCAAGGTCTTGTCCCTAATCCGTCTCCTGGCTCGGCTCCTGCGTGGAGCCCAGGACCTGCTGTGACAGGCACGCCTGCCATTGCCAGAGCACCCCGGGTTCCCTGCAAACACGCCGGGCATGACGGCACGCGCCGCGGGGACGCACCCAGCACCCAGCACCCAGCACGGCGCAGGTGTGCCTGGGAGGTACCCGAGAGGACACCAAGGGAAGGGGAAGCCAGGCTGCAATAACACCGTGGACTTTGGCGTAGCTCTGGGAAGCCAGGAGGTGCCCGTGGACTGTTCCCAACCATGCCACTGGTGTTGCCACCACAGCCCCGCGTGGCTTTCGAGGCTCTGCCCGACGCCCGCTCCCGTCTGGGCCGTTCCCACCCGGATCCAGCTCCTGGCTGGGAAAGGTTGTTATTTACCTTCAAACCTGTTTGGTGGCTTCTCGGAGCAGAGCGCAGGGTGGGGATGTGGAGGGACGGAGGCTCACTGGGCTGGAACAGGGGATGGAGGGAGGCGCCGCCGGGCACCGGTGTGGTCCTGCCTCCCTCCACCCCTGGGGTGCAGGGACCCCCACCACGAGCTGCTGCCAGACCCTCGCCCAGGGTCCGTGGTGACACAGGGAGCACGACACGTTGCTTGTCACCACTTGTGCTGCCTGTGCGGCAGCGGCAAGGTCAAGGACAAGTCTTGCCCCATTGCACAAGTGGGTGGGCTCCTGCCATGGCAGCAGCTGTGGCTGGAGGCTGCTGGCCAGGCTGGCTGGGTGATGGTTCTCCTCTGAGCAGGGCTTCACCCTGCTCTGGCTCCTTTTCCCCAGCCCGTCAGCTGGCTGGGATGATGCAGCCCAGCTCTCTCCGCTGTGATTTAGAGGAAGAAAACCCATCCAAGTTTGTTTCCCCATTTGAAATTAATTTTATTTCTGCCTCTGCGTGGGATCGTGTGTGAGACTCGAGCCAGCAAGCACAGATTGGGTCGTGTTTATTTGCTTTGCAAAGATGTTTTGCTGGCAGAAGCAGCAGCCCCCGAGTGAGGCCGAGGGCAGGGCTGCACCCCCGGGCTGGCAGCAGGGGGCTGCGTGCCCAGAGCCACCGTAAATATTATTGTGCTCTTCCCCTGCCTGGAGAGAGCCCAGTCCTGCAGCGTGGATCATGTGCAGAGACAACAAAGGCTCAGAGAGTGAAGGTGGACAGGCTGGTTGCCCCTGGTGGGGCTGTGGCCACCAGCCTCCCTCGCCAGCTGGAGGTTGGGGCACAGAGGCAGGGCAGGGGGGCACAAGGAGCTGCCTGGGCAGAGGCGATGAGCCCAGGGGAAAGATGGACACAGTTGGGCTCATAAAGAGGTGGTGTTGCTCCTGATGGGGAGATACGGAGCCTGTCAGAAAGATGGGGACAATCTTTATAGCAGGGACTGTTGGGACAGGACAAGGGGGGATGGTTTGAAACTAAAAGAGGGAGATTTAGATGAGAGAGAAGGCAGAAATTGTTGATGCTGAGGGTGGTGAGAGCCTGTGCCAGGTTGCCCAGAGAGGTGGTGGCTGCCCCATCCCTGGCACCATTGCAGGTGAGGTTGGCCGGGGCTCTGAGCAACCTGCTCTAGTTGCAGATGTCCCTGCTCCCTGCAGGGGGGTTGGATGAGATGACCTTTAAAGGTCTCTTCCAACACAAACCAGTCTGTGATCCTGTGCTGGCAGGGCTGCAAACACCATCAGCTGCTCCTGCTGCCATGGGAGAGGCCGATTTGGAGGGAGCAGAGGAGCTGGGTGCTGGGGCAGAGGAGCTGGGTGCTGGAGCAGAGCACAGGGGTCCACATGTTGACTGCTCCATGGAGCTCTCAGGGATGGGGTTTGTGGTGCATCCCATTGACATTACCCACACTTCTGGTATCTGCAGGGAACTGCCACTTTCCTCCTCTCCAGCACGGGGAGCAGAGAGGTCCCCAAGCCTGGGTGCACGGTGCTGGCCAATGCCAGGGAGCTGTATGGTGGGAAGGAGCCCTAAAGTGGTGGGACAGCATCAACCCCATGGGGTAGGGACTTTTCTCGCTGCCTTCTTGCTGCTCTCTGCACCATCCCGGCTGCCGGGAGAAGCGAGGCAAGGTCTCCATCCCACTGTGCAGGCAGGTTCTCCTCCCCTTCCTCCCCTGGGGACCTTGCAGCCCCCCCTCCTCCCCATTTTTCCCCGGTGAGTCAGTGGTGGTGGTGGAAGGGGTGGGCAGGGAGCTGCTGCCTGTTCCTTGCCTCCTGCCGCAGGACCCGCCGCGGAGCAGGGAGCAGACAAGTCGAGGCAGTGCCGTGCAGGCAGAGATGGATGTTTGCAGCTGGCTCTGGCCAAACCTGCTGCTTGCAGGAGGCACAGGCCTGGCGAGGAGGGGGACAGGAGCCAGGAGGTTCTCCTCTGGCTCTCTGAGTGAAGAGCAGCATCGTGGCTCCCTCCTGCAGCTGGGCCAGCACCGCATCTCGCTTGGAGCATCACTGGTCCAGGGCTGTGTGACCCCAGCCATGTTCCTTTGGGGCCTCAGCTCTTGTCCTGTCTGGGGGTGTTCCTGTGTGACCTTGCCTAGATGAACCTGCTTTGGCAAGGGGGTTGGACTAGGTGATCTCTAGAGGTCCCTTCCAACCCCACCATTCTGCGATTCTGTCCCTCCCTTGTGCAGCTCTTCCCATTCCCGCCCTGGTGCCCTCCAGCCCATCTGTGCCAGCACAGAGCAGGCAAAGCTGAGGACAGAGTGCTGGGAGTTCCCTGCCCCTTCCTATCACATTTCCTCACTGCTGCCATGATTTGCTCCCTCCGGACCATCCCTGGCACTGGTAGCAGCAGATACCAGCTCTGAGCCGGGGAGACCATCCTTGAGAGAGCTCCTGGCCCCGAGAAGCCTCCGGGTCCTTCTCCAGGTCCTTCTCCTGCCACGTGTGGAAGAGACACGTGTGTGATCTCAGCGCTGCTGAGCCTGGGGGGGCCGGGGAGATCCCGGGCTCTTCGTGAGGAATGCACAAGGGACGGGACACCGGCTCCCACCGGGCGTGTTGCTACCGGCGCCGGCTGCAGCTGCGGCGGCTCCTCAGCCCCCCGAGCTCCACAGCCTCTCCTGTGGGACCGGGGCTCTCTCCCTCCTGCCTTTCCCCCCCTTTTCCCATCCCCTTTGCTGCAGGTTTCACCGTGTGTTGACAGAGCCTGGGCGAGGCTGCCCGGGCGAGGAGGACGCGGTAGCGAAGGTTGCAGGGAGTGGGAGGAGAAGAGGAGGGTGCTCTTGGTGCCCTACTGCGCCTCTCCGGTGTCAGTCCTTGGCACCAGGCTCCTCCCTGGCCAGGCAATGGTCCTGTCATGGCTGGGTGGAGGCCACGATGCCCTGCCCGGATTATCCCTTGGGTGGTTGCAGCCAGCCCCAGGCTGCAGAGGAGTCACACGCGGGAGAGGGACACGTGTATCCACCAGCAAGGGATGCTCTTGAGGCTCTTTGGGTCCTCACGGGTGGTGGGACAGGGAGGAGGAGCAGGGACAAGCTGTCTGCTGGCACTTGGGAATGTCCTTACAGCCTTGGGCACCTGGGAATGTCCTTACAGCCCAGGGCAGCAGCTTCCCTCAGCTTCCCAAGGGGCTGAAGCTCCGCTCTGCATGGACTCTGGACCAGCAGCCCGGGGAGGACTGTCCCCATTTACCCACAGGGACTCCCAGTGCCATGCAGGGTTGTCCCAGGTGCAGCCTGGAGCTGGATGTGCCATCCCAGAGGGCCAGATCCTTCTCTGCAGCACCAGGAGCAACATCCCTTTGGGGCTGCCTTTGCCTGCTGCCGGCTGGGGCTCGTGATGGGGCTGCCCGGAGAGGAGAGGGCAGCACGTGGCCGCCCGCTTTGTGCATCCTCAGCCCTTTAATTATGTCCCTCTTTCCACTTGTGCTGTGAAAAGGGCCGGGGAGCCTCTGCCCGCAGCCGCCGGCACCTTCTGGGTGAGCGCGTGGGCAGCGGGGCCCATCCTGCCCACGCTGGAGCCATGGTGCTGGGTTTGGCAGAGCAGGGGGAAAAATCCTCTCCAAGCCCAGCTGGGGAGACAGAGGTTCCATGTCAAGGTCAAACTGTCCCTTAGGCTGCACCCTGGGGTCTGGTGGGACACTTTGCTCTGTGCTTTGGGTGACGCTGCTCCATCTGCCACCCAACCTCTGTCCTGCTACAGCGACCCCCGGGTGCAGCCCACGGGGAGCTGGCAGGGCAGGGAAGGAGGGTTTGACACGTCCTCTCCCAGCTGGCACGAGGACGGCCCTGCCCGATGGGTAAATATTGGGAGCTCTTCACAGTTTGGAGCAAAACGCTTGGAGATGGGAGGGATGGAGCTCCCTGGGGTGCTGGGCACCTCATGGACAGGGCACTGCTGCTGGATGGGTGGCAAAGGGCTCCCTGGAGCACACAGCATGGCGTGTGGTGGGGAGGGGTGGCCGTCAGTGCCACGGTCTGTGCCAGTGCCTGGCATTTCTGCCCCTGCCTTCACGTGCCCCCATTGCCAGCAGCTGGAGCTACTGGTTTGACTGGTCTGAGACCTCAGACTGTTTCTCCCCCAGGGCCACCGGCTCCTGTGACCGTGACGTAGCCGTGCTGGATGTCCCGTCCAAGGACAAGCAGCCTTTGCCCCATGGTGGCTCGTGTCCCTCCATGATGTTAGGAAGAAGTTCTTGCCCAGGAGGGTGGGGAGACACTGGCACAGGTTGCCCAGAGAGGTGCTGGATGCCCCATCCCTGGACATTTGGAAGGCCAGGCTGGCTGGGGCTGTGAGCAACTGATGTAGTGGGAGGTGTCCCTGCCCATGGCAGGGGGTTGGAACGGGATGATCTTGAAGGTCCCTTCCAACCCTGACAATTCTTTGATTCTCTGCCAGCTGAGCTGTGCCAGGACCAGGGCTCTCCCTGGCAGGGCTGGAGGGGCTGTGGTGGGCGCCAGGTCCCGGGGGCAACCAGGGATGGACAAGGAGGGGGGATGCCAGCACCGTTGGCTGTGCCATATCCCAAGGGCTGCTGCTTGCCAGAGGAAAAGCCTCCCAGTTCCTCCCAGTTGGCCACACTGTTGTGGAAACGAGCAACTGGTTTGCAGGGATGCTCCGCTCAACGAGGAGGGTCCTGGGGGGGGGTCGCAGGGGTGCAAGAGGCAGGAATGGGGGAAATCCTGGCGCTGAGCCCAGCAGAATGGATCCCTGCCAGGCGTGCTGTGCGTGGGAGGAGGCGGGAGAGCCGGGGGCGAGCGGGGAGGCCAGAGGAGGGGCCCCCGTTCTCCTTCTCCACTGAGCTGGGAGCTCGGTGGGCGCAGCTGGGGCTGTCCCCTCCTGCCACCGCGCAGCCAGCCCAGGCAGCTGCGCCGGAGCCTCCTCGCCTGGCCGAGCATCCTCTGGCCGTGCGGATGAGGAGGGAGAGGGGGAGCTGGGGGTCACCGGCAACAACCACCCCGGCACAATAGGCAGAGCCTTGGTGGGGGACGGCGAAGCCCCCGCTGCCCCAGACCCCTCTCCCCGACCACCATGGTGGTTTTCATGGGCAGGAACCTCTCCTCGCTTCTGGCTTTCTTCAAGAAGAAAGGTGAGTGAGCGGGAAGGAGGGAGCAGCACCTTGTCCTTACACAACCCCTGCTTGCCAGGACCCTGGCACCGGATGCCCACTTGCCCACCCGCAGTGGGCTGGGGAGGGGGGTGCCGCCACCCCAGGGGGAGGGCAGGGAAGGTCACCTCAGCCCTGGCCTGGTCCCCTGGGAAGTTAAGGGAATAAATCACTGCGCTCCTCTTGCCGGAGGGCGGCTGCCAGCACGAAGGGGTTTGGGGGTGGGGGGTGATGTCGGATGAGGGGCTGCCAAAATTGGGGGAGAAAAGGGCTTAGAGCAAGGGGAACATGATGGAGGGGGGGCTGTGGGTGTCTGGGGCTCTGCACCAGCACCGGGGTCCCCTGCGCCATCGGCTGCTCTCCCGGCCTGGCCGTGTCCCCGGTGCCCGCCGGTGCCCGGTGGGTGCTGGCGGAGGCCGGGGCCGGCGTGGCGCGGCAGGGCGGGCCGGCTCCATTGTTCCGGGCCTGCTCCTTTGTGTGCTGGAGCCCGAGCATGGCCGCCTCCCTGCGTGCCCGGGAGAGCACGGGGGACACAGGGGACACGGGGGGACACGGGGGACACGGGGGCAGGGGATGGTGCGTGGTGATGCTGAGCAGCAGGTGCCTGTATCCCTGGGGTGCCGCCGCCAGTCCCGCTGGTTTCCTGCGCTCGCCCTTCCCTTCCTCAGCTTGAGGTTGTTGTTTTTCCAGGCAGGAAGAGTTCGAGGCGTCGTGACGGGCAGTGGGGAGCAGGCAGGGGCAGGCAGGGCTGTGCCCATGGTGTCCTGGCTGGGTGATGCCAGGCACAGCCCCCAGCAAGTGCCCAGAGCTGGTCCTGAGCACTCCGGGGTGTTGCCGGTGGTTTGTGGGGAGGGGGCTGCGAGATGAAGTCTCTCACCTCCTGTGCAAGCTTGTCTTATGGGGTTTGAAACACCTAGAGGGGCTTGGAGGGGGGAGTTGGGTTCTCTAGGGTCTCTATGCCTCAGTTTCCCCCCTCTGAGCCGTTCCCAGCCTGCCTGGGCACAGGGTGAGTCCCTGCTCTCGGGGAGCTTTGCGAGGCCTGGGGATGATGCAACCCTCCAAAGGGAAAGTCATCATCCTCCTATCCTCCTTTAATCCTCCCCGTGCTGCCCTTTCTCTGCTGAGCTGCCCACAGCCCCCCCTCAACTCACCACCTCGTTTGCTGCTAGGGAAGGGGCTGGGGAGCACCCCTGGGGCTTCATGCTGGACCCCGGTGTACCCACTGATTGCTCACACGGCGTTTCCATCCATGAGCTGGATGAGCAGAATAACATCACCCCGGGCTGGTTGTCATCACCTGGAGCTTCTCCCAGCTCTCCAGGACCACATCCCATGGGTGGGGGTGCATCGGTGGGTGCCCCCCACCCAAGCTGTCCCCTGTGTCCCCACAGGCGCTGCCAAGGGCGAGGCGGAGAAGCGGCTGAGCGTGCAGTTCACCCCTGGCCAGGAATGCCCCGACAACGTCTTCTTCCCCAGCACACGCCCCCCGCACCTGGAGGAGCTGCACAACCAAGCCCAGCAAGGACTCAAGTCCCTGCAGCACCAGGGTAGGTGCCCCCAGCCCTAGGGTGGCCCTGGGGACACGGTGGAGGGTGCCAGGGACCGGCCCCAGCTCCTGGCTGGCTGGGCAGGGTGGGAGGCGCGATGGGGCTGAGCAGAGTCCAGTGCTGGGCTGGCAGTGGTGCCTGAGGGCAGCACTGGGGGACTCGGCAGCTCTTTCTCTGCCTGGTGGCTCCCCCGGGGGGATTTACCCGCTGCCTTCCCTCCGCAGAGAAGCAGAAGCAGACCAAAAGTGCCTGGGACCACGGGGACACCAGCAGCATCCAGGTGAGACCTTCCGAGGAACCATCTCAGTGCTCCTGGGGGTGAGGGGACACAGAGTGCTCACCCTGAGTGGTTTTAGGGGGCTGGGGACAGGTGAGGAACCAGACAAGGCTACAGGATTACGGCTGGGAGGTTTGTGTGGCAGGAAGGGGCCGTGTGTCCCTTGGTGTTACCCTCTTTGCCCCATGACAAGCCTCTGTCTCCATGTCTGTCCCCATCCTCATCCTCAGCACATCCTGCCCTGCCTTGTGGGGCTCTGCCCAGGGACCTTCAGCATGCCTGCACCCCTCTGTCCCCCTCCTCCCACCCCATTGGTGTCCCCTGCCAGCCCCAAGCTGGGTGACGGGGCAGTGCAATGGGGACCATCAGCCATATCCAGCCCTGTGGCCGGGCCCCTCCCCGGATGCTGACGAGGAGAAACTCCCACTCTCTTGGCCGAGCTGAGCTTTGGCACTTCCCAGGGCTCTGACCCCTCTGCCAGCACCTCACCCACCCCTGTTTGCTCAAGCCGGTGCCTCCTGCTGGCTCTTGCCCCCTTAACCCCTTGGATCTGGGAGCTGGGAGCCCTGGGAGGGCAGGGCTGGCTCAGGACGGGCTGGTGGAGACCTTGGGTGGTGCTTCATGCTCATGTGGCTCATCCCAACCTCCGCCTGTGCCAAGAGATGCTTTGGAGGGATTGGCGGGCACTGGGTTGTGCCCAGGGGGACATTCCTGTGCTCCAGGTCCCAAGCATGGCCACGTTGCTGCCCGTCTGTCCCTGTCCCACCCCTGTCTCAGCCCCTTGCCCTGTTCCAGCCATGGCAGCCCTCCAACCGTGGTCTCCAGGGCACAGCAGGGCTGGGCACAGCCACGGGGCCATTTTTGGCTTGGTACAGCAGCGAGGCTGGGGGTTTCTTTGAGTGCTCCTCTGCTGGGCTGGACCCCGGCTCGTCTGCTCTCCGGGGGTCTGCGAGGCCAGGCGGGGGTCCCCGGGGCTGCTCCCAGCCCTGCTCTGGGTGGGAGGACTCTGGATGCCGGCGTGGCTGACTCAGCCTTTGGCCCTCGGAGCAGCTTTTGTCTCGGCAGCGCTGGGCTGCGGAGTCAGTTTGCGGCGGAGAAGGGGCCTGGTGGGGGCCGGGGCAGCTCCATCCCCACAGCCCTGGGGGTCCTCCTGAGCCCACCCTCTGTCCTCACAGTCCTGCACATCCTTGGAGGATGACAGCGTGTCCCTGCGGAGCCGGGCAGCCTCCTGTGCCACGGACAACACCTCTGAGGACGCCCTCTCCATCCGCTCCGAGATGATCCAGAGGAAAGGTACCTGCCTGGGGGGCTGCGGGGGCCGGGGGCTGTGAGCTCAGGGGGTGCAAGGGGGGCTGGGGTGCATGGCAGGAGGGCTGGGCTGGGCGTTGGTGAGGCCATGAGCCAGCGCAAGGATTTCTTGGGGCCCTTGGGGAGAAGAGAGCAACTCTGAGTCAGAGAGTTGGGGCTGGGCGAGGGGGACAGACGGACAGACAGACACTGTCTCCTCCCTGCTCAGACTGGGCGGCTGCTTGGCAGCTGCTGGTGCCTTTCTGGGCTGTGCCGAGTGCCTGAGCCCGGCTTGTCCTGGAGCATCTTTGGCAGTGGGGGGTTGTTGGGGACACTGGACCCACTCGTGCCTCTCGCAGGTTCCACCTTCCGACCGCACGACTCCTTTCCCAAGTCCTCGGAGAGGGCTGGCAAGAAGAGGAAGGAGAGGAGGACAACGGTGCTGGGCATCCCCCAGCATGTCCAGAAGGAGCTGGGTAAGAGAACATTTCTAGGGTCTGGTCTTGTTGCCCAGGCTCTTTTTGCCTTGTCTTGGTGCCTTTGGATCACAACAAATTCATCTCTCCCTGCTCCCAGGTCTCAGGAACAGCCGGGAAGCCAAGGGACACCCTGAGGCTGATGGGCGAGGGCAGGGGGGGCACGGGGGGAGCATCCAGGCCCCCCAGCCCTTGCTGAACGGCGGGCAGGTCTCGGGCGACGCCATCCGCATCCCCACCATCGACGGGAAGCTGCAGCCCCTGGCCGTGCCCGGGGGGGCCCGTGTCTGCCTGGGGGCTTTGGAGGAGGCAGACGCAGCCCTGCAGAAGCACATCAACCGGGTTTACTACGACGACACGTTCCTGGGGAGGAAGACGACAGCCAAGCTGTCACCCATGGTGCGGCCGAAGTCACTGGCCGTGCCGGGCATGACCACCAACGCCAGCCCCCCGGAGCTGCTGAGCCCCGTCATGTCCATCTCGCCCCAGGGCACCTACATGTCCAAGATCATCCCCAACGCCATCCTGCCGCCCATGGTGGACGTGGTGGCCCTGACGCGGAGCAGCGTGCGGACGCTGAGCCGCTGCAGCCTCGTGTCCTCCAGCCCGGCCTCCGTGCGCTCCCTGGCCCGCTTCTCGGAGCGCAGCGCCCGCAGCCGGGAGCCCTCGTCCTCCAGCGACAACTGGAGCCACTCGCAGTCCACCGAGACCATCGTCTCCAACAGCTCCACCATCTCCTCCCAGGGCGGCTCCGACCGCCGGCAGCCCGAGGCGGGGCCGTGTGGTGAGGGGGATGCTGCAGCTCGTTCCGACACCGACCAAGTCAGCGTCTACAGCTCCGTCAGCTTCGCCAGCTCCTGCTCCAAGCCCACCACCGGCCCCACGCCTGCAGCCCCCGGGCTCCTGACCGTGGGGAGCAGCAGTGGCCGAGCGTCCCCCGCCTACAGCACGAGCAGCCAAGCCGAGGGCTCGGACACGGGCAGCCTGGCCAGCGAGCGCTCCTCCACCCGCAGCGTCTCCCTCAGGAAGATGAAGAAGCCCCCAGCCCCACCTCGCAGGACCTTCTCGCTGCACCAGAAGGCCGAGGGGGAGCCCAAGGTGCTGGGGCTGCCCCCCAAGCCCGACCGGCGGTCCCAGAGGGAGAGCAACGTGCCCTGGTCCCCACGTCCTGAGCCCTTCAGCCCCGCGGCTGAGGATGAGGTGTTCTCCCCGTCATCGCTGAGTGAGACCAGCAGCCTCCGCTCCGAGAGCCTGGCTGGCACCAGCTCCCCTGAGGCCTCACGGGGCAGCCCCGGGGTGACGGTGGTGCTGAGGGAACCCCAGGCTCAGCCCAAGTGGAGCTGCCCGGATGGGTCTGACCGCACCATGTCCCCTTCCAGCGGCTACTCCAGCCAAAGCGGGACGCCCACGCTGCCCACCAAGGGGCTGGGACCCCCGTCCGTGTCCCCGGGCAGGGCTCAGCCCCAGAAGCCAGACCGGGTCTGCTCCCTGCAGTCGCCCGCGCTCTCCGTGTCCTCCTCCCTCACCTCCATCTCCTCCTCAGCCTCGGACCCGGCCCCCCCTGAGACTCTTCCTTGCCGCTTGGACCGGTTCATCATCCCGCCGCACCCCAAGGTGCCCGCTCCCTTCTCCCCTCCACCCACCAAGCCCCAGCAGCCCACAGCCCCCGCTGGCCTCCCCTCGCCAGACCCACCGGCCCCCAGCACCGTCTGCCAGGAGCCCTCGGCCAAGCCCAGCGGCAAGTCTCCACCGCCATCACCACCACCCGCCT
>VYZX01031950.1:69939-102561 GCA_013401335.1 Brachypteracias leptosomus
GGCGCGGGGCGGGGCGGGCCCGGCCTCACGCGGCGCTGTTGAGGCGCCGGTTGAGCGGCCCCCGGGGGGTGGAGTGTTGAAAGGAGGCTGCTGAGGTAGGGGCGGGGCCGGGGAGGGTGAGAGTAGAGGCGTGAGTGAGAGAGGGTGGGGTCAGGGAGCTGCGGAGCCCAGAGATCGGTCCTTGAGCTCAGGGTGAGAGGAGAGGAGCCCCAGGCCTCGAGATTTGGGGTTTTCAGAGGAGATTTCTCATGTGGTGGGGAAATAATGGGCCTGAGAGACTGTCCCCTGTGGTCCCTGTTGTTTTCTTAAAACAGGAGCCCCCTGCTTCCCATTCTCTTCAAGGAGTGGCTCCCAGTATAGCAGATCCCTGTGAGGCCTGTGTCTGGCTGTGGGGAGTGGACAAGGCAGCAAGTGCCTGAGCCTTGAATTGTAGAATGGTTTGAGCTGGAAAGGACCTTTAGAGATCATCTAGTCCAACCCCCTTGGCAGAGCTGTGTTTCCTGGTGACATTTTATCTCAATCTCACTCTTCACTGAAGCTGGGCTAGAAACCCCCTGAAAGGGGGTAGATTTAGATGAGAAATCAGGGAGAACTTCACTCTGAGGGTGGTGAGACCCTGGCACAGGCTGCCCAGGGAAGCTGTGGATGCCCCAACACTGGGTGTGTTCAAGACCAAGTTGGGTGGGGCTGTGAGCAACCTGCTCTAGTGGGAGGTGTCCCTGCTGTGGCAGGGGGTCTGGAACTAGATGGTCTTCAAGGCCCCTCCCAACCCAAATTCTATGATTTCAACCTGTGTAACTTGCTGAAGAGCCTTCCTGTCACTCCCCCACCGCAGCTCCAGGGCTGGTGCTGTTACCACTGAGGCTGGGCAGGCTCCAGTGCAGAATGGGAGGGGGCAGCCTGGTTTTACATCTGTTTCAGAGCCATTTAAAGTGTTCCAGAGCATTGTCCCGGTGTAAATCCTTGAACACCCCCTGAATTCAGCCCCCCACCTTGGGCAGTGTCGGAGGGGGAGGAGGGGGGGCTCTGCGGGGGCTTTTGCATAATCTGTTGCTTAGTTACCAGAGTTCTGCTTCCAGAACCACTCGAGGCTGAAAGCACCGACCCAGCCCGAGCTGCAGTCGGGTCAGTTGCAGAGGTCACGGCAGCCAAAGAACCGTTTCCTTGTCTGGAGCTGAGCGGGTAAACATCTCCAAAGGTACTTTCTGTACCCCACTTGCAGCCAAAAAGGCTTCAAATGTTTGTTTGTCTTTGGCGAGGAGCTGATAAGGAGGCTGCTGAGCTCTGCAGGGCTAAATCCGTGTTGGATCTGGGTTTATTTGCCTTTTGTTTCTCCTTGAAGCACTTCAGCGCTTGGAGCTGAGTTGCACAAGTACCATCCAGCAGGGGCTGCCCGGGATCCCTGGGCTCCTATAAAGGGTTTTATTTGTCCATGGGTGATTCCCCAGGTTATTTCCTCCCTTTGACATTATTCTGAAGGAGCTGATTGGAATTATTTGGGCAGGAACTGCCTGGGATTTATTCCTGGAGTAGGTAACCCCCCCCCCTTTGTGAAAGCAAAGACAAGGTGCTGCTGGGAGAGGAAATCCCTTTCCCCAGCCCAGATTCTCCTGCTGGGTGAGAGTCAAGTGCAGGCCTTGGAGAGTCCTCACTGAGAGGAAACCAGGTTTTGTTTGTGGATACTTCAGAACTATTGAATTTTCCAGAAAGGTTCATTGTCTCCTGAGTGTGGCAGTGACTAAGACTCAGCTGAGTGGCCTCTGCCCTTGCTCAGTTTTTCCTAATCCAAAAAAAGCCCTTGTTTGATGTCTCTGAAGGTCAGAGGTGGGGGTTGAGGCACGGGGAGGGGCTGTGGGGCTTTATTTCATACCTACATGCTCTGGACTCTGGATGTGAGGTCATGGAGGGTGGGGTTGGTGGGTGCTGCTGTTTGGTGGTGCAGTGACTGGTTTTCAGCAGTTCTGGAGGAGATTGTGTTGAGGATTTGGGCTTGTTTTAGGCCTATTTGGTAAAGCCTCATGTGAGAACACTCACAGAATGAAGGACTGGTTATTATTACATGGTTTTAAGACCTAAAATGGTCAGGAGTAGAGGTAGCTGAGACCAAGGAGTTAAAGCTGTTGCCTCAGCTGCTGTGTCTCCTTTCATTTCTTTTCCTTTCCTTTGGAAATGAGCTGAGTTTCTTTCATTTCCAATGTTGCTTTTGCTCCAGGTTGAGCAGCCCCTTCAGAACAAACCAGCAGCTCCCCAGGGCCCCAGCATCAGATGAACTCTGGAGCTCCTAGAGCTGCAAGCAGGAGGCTCCCTGGGACCAGGAACCCACAACATGAGTGACCAGCCCCCACCCCTCTCTGGGCTTGGTCCTTGTGAGTTTAAACCCCCAGCTCCTGGGGCCAAGAGGCTGCTGGAGTCCTCAGAGCAGGTCCAGGCCCTGCAGGCTGCTAAGAAAGCTTGTGTGCTGCTGGGCCATCCCTGCAGCCCTCCAGATCCAGCTGAGAAGCTGCTGCTCCCTTCCCCAGCTGCTCCCTGCTCCCAAGGATCCCCTCATTCCTTGGATGATGTCTGTGGTGACCTTGTGGCCAGTTCTCCTGCCCCAGCACATGATGTCACGGCCATTTCTCTAGATACCAGCAGGTGTTTTGATGAGCCTGAGCCCGATGAGTCCTTGTTGGAGCTGTCAGACAGTGAGGAAGGGAATTCTCTCAGTTACACTGAGGAGGAGATCCAGAAAATCCTGGCAGATGATGGAGTGGAACCCGAGTGGTGCCTCAGTAGGAGCTCACTGAGCCAGAGTGGAGCTGGAGGGGGTGGCAGGGCTGAGACATCACTCAGCAGTGAAGATACAGACTCTGAGATCTCAGAGAAACCAAGTGAGCCTCTGTCCAGAGAGTCTTCTCCAGCTGGTTCTGAAGAGCTCCTGCATGAAAGCACAAGTTTGGATGAGAACCAGCAGGAATCAGCCCAAGTCACTTCCATGCTCTTTGAGCTTGACATTCAGGAGCTGCTGAGCCTCAGCCCCATCGATGGTGACTGTGCAGAGGAGCCTCTGGAGGACAGTTGTGTGGAGGCATTCATGAGTGATTACCTAGAGTGTGCTCAAACTGTGAGTAGCTGTGTTCCCAGAGGCTCCTGGGAGGAGCTGGTGGCTCTGGCTGGCAGAGCCTGGGGTCACTGCCTGGGGAAGGGGCTCCCCAGCAGCAGAGACGTGTCTGACTTTGGGGGTGACCATGTGGAAGGAGCCACCACTTCTCCTGACCTTTCCTCTGGCCACACCACAGCCAAGGAGAGTTCAGCACTGGTGTTGCTGGGATGTCCCAACCTCCTCTTCTGAGTCCAGAACTTCCCCAAGCTACAAAGAGCTGGTTTGGAAGGAAATTAGACTTTTCAGAGGACCGTGAGGGGGAAGCTGAAGAGCCACCCAAGAGTGTTAAAGATGCATCTTAATTCTTCTAACTCATGTTTTTAACTCCATTCCCCTTGAGCTGTACTTGCAGTCATGTCCACAAGCACACAGGGGGGTGTTTGTACCCAGGGAGGGAGGAAAGTGTGATTTTTATGTAACTAAGCAAGGCTTTCATGGAATGATTTTCTATTAGCTTTTAATCCCTGCTTTTCCTTCTCTTTCCAGGCAAGTGCTACAGCTGTGGGCTGGCTTGGGCAGGAGGAGACAACCAGTGGGAGGAAGCCTGGCCAAGTTATTCCTGTACCACAGGAGGAGGAAAAAAGGTAATTTCTGACTTTTTTAAAAGCCTTTGCACTCTGAAAAATGCCCCAGCAGTTTCCCAAACCAGTTTGGTTGCTTGTGTGCTGCTGGGTTCCTCTTTATTTTTTTTTAAGGTGCACTGAAATAGGGGGGGAAGGTGCTTAAATTTTACCCTGTGAGATGGAGGAGGATGTAGGGCTGGTCTAACTGGGAAGAGAGGTTGCTGAGCCAGTCCTGGGCTGTGATGTGGAGGGCAGGAGGTGTTTGTGCTGGCTCTGGGTGGTTGCTCTTCTGGAGCACTTCCCAGCAGATGGCAGCAGCAGAGCAGCTGCGGGAGCTGCACAGGGCTCAGGGCTGTTTGCCTCCTGCTCTCGGGTGCTCCAGGGCCCGGGGTTGGCAGTTGGGTGGTTCTCTGTGGCTGCTGCAGACCTGCTGCAGTCAGATGTTGTGTGTGTGGCCTTGAGTATTGGGAAGAATCTGCTGCTTTCCTGGGCTCCCTGCAGGCTCCTGAGTGGTTATTCAGGACAGTGAGTTGCTGCTTCCCTCAGCTGCCACTGCTGCTTTGCTCTCTGTGTTATTTTGCAGCTTTATTCAAATAAATCCTTTTATTTTTGCCATCATAGAACAGTGCTACAAGAAACTCACATGTAATAGGGCACTTTGTCTTCAGGAACCTAACTGGGCAAATTGCTTAAAAAAAGTGAACACTATTTTTTACTTTAAAGGCTGAAACAACAGACACACACCTTGGGAGCAGAGCCTGAGCAGAAGAGAGTCTGTGCACATCCATGTGAGGAGAACTGTGACTCCTGCAGCAGGTAACCCCAGCTGGGGTGGGGCAGGGCTGATGTCCTGGCAGGAGACCTGCCTTGCTGAGCTTGTGTTCTGTGATGCTTTGAATATATTCCTTTTTCAGAGGGAGATAAAGTGCCTGCCTCACTTGCTGGCATGCACTGAGCTCCCCCACAGCCACCAGGCCTGAATTTCATAGTTTGGGATATGTGGTAAATCACAACACTTGCTGTGGTAAATCAGGGATGCCCCCAAACAGGGGGAAGAGCTCACTCCTCCTCCTCCCAAGAGCTTCTTTACCCCTCCTGTGCCACAGGACTGACTTTGCCAGGCTGCTTTCCCCTGCTTGTCCCTTCCTGGCCTGCAGCTGGATTGCTGAACTAGGGAAATAAGGAAAAATGGGGATTAAAACCTAATAGAAAATCATTCCTGAGCTCTGGCTGCTTGTCTTGGGAAGTCACTTGTGCTGTGTTGGCTCAGAGTTGTGGACTGAGAGCAAACTCAGGGAGTCTTTAGCTTAAATGCTGAGATTTGGATTGACTATTGTCAGCTCCTACCCGTTGCCCCTCTCAAGGGTGTCATCCAAGAGCTGTCACTGTGGAGGACTAAAGGAAAGTGTCTTTAAAGAGCTGGTGTGGATGGCAGCTGCCTGACTGGTAGTACTGGGATGTTCTGGAAGGCAAAGAGTGTTCTGGTAGCTTCCAGAAATGGCTTTTCACTGGTTATTCTGGGTGTTCATGGGGGCAATAATTGTCATTTCTTGAGAGCTGGAAGAAAGTGACAGTTTTGTTGCACTTATCTGGGCAGCACCAGCAGCTGCAGAGTCATGGGGCTGCTGCCCAGGGCCTGGGGAATGCAGAGGAGAGTGGAAGGGAGCTGAGCTGGCCTCTTTTCCCTTCCTTCCCAATTAAAAATGCAAGAGGTACCTTGTGAGTCACAGCAAATCAGGCAGGAGCTCCCAATGAGCGAGGCTCTGAGTGGAGGGGAGACCTGGTTTGCTGGGGATGAGCATAGCCTGTGATGTGCACAATTTGATTTTCTCATTAGTGCAAACCTCTCTCACTCCAGGCAAGCTGGAGGTTTGGAATCCAGCCTGCCAGCCAGCATGGGCTGCCCTGGTCCTCACACAACAACCTTCTCTGGGGGCTGGTTTGAACCCTGGTGGTGCTTCTGTGCCCCTGGATCTGCTGCAGCCTCTCCTGTCCCTTGTGTGGGAGATGCAGAAATGGGGAATGATCCCAAGAAATTCCTCAAGGAAAAGCAGCAGCTTTCAGGGAGGGAATAATTAATTCCCTTTGGGAAGCAGGAACTTCTTGTGGCCTTCCAGGATCTGAAGGGGCCTCCAAGAAAGCTGGGGAGGGACTTTTGAGGCTGTTGGGCAGTGGTAGGAAAACTATGGGTCAAAACTAGAGGTGGGGAGATTGAGATGAGACGTTAGGAAGAAGTTGTTGCCCAGGAGGGTGGGGAGACACTGGCACAGGTTGCCCAGAGAGGTGCTGGAAGCCCCATCCCTGGAGGTGTTCAAGACCATGTTGGATGAGGCTCTGAGCAACCTGCTCTAGTGGGAGGTGTCCCTGCCCATGGCAGGGGGGTTGGAACTGGATGATCTTTAAGGTCCCTTCCAACCCTGACAATTCTATGATAACTAAGAGATGGCTGCTGCAAATCTTTAGCTCTCTTTTGTGTGGCAAATCTCCTGGTGTTTGTCTTGGGGTTGTGTTTGACTTTGTTATCCCCTCTCCTACATGATCTCTCTGCTCTTGTACCCTGGCTCTTGCTCCTTGCTCGTGTGTGGTCTGGGTGAATTACAGGCTTTATATTTTTACTTCTCTGCAGGTTCCTTATAAATAAACCTTGCTTATGTCCATGTTAGGTGATTGTTTGGAATATGTGCAATCTTGAGTTGGCTGAAATCCTTCTGCATTCAGAGGAAATGTCTCACATCCAAGCACCTCGAGTGAGCTGGGAGATCAGCCGTGGCTCTGGCCATGCCTCCTCTCCCTCTCATTTCTCTAGGATACTCCATCTGAATAGAGAAATTTATTTGTGGCTTCCCAGAGGACTCTAAATGCTGCCCAGGCTGTGTTGTAGCAGATGTAGAAATGAGATGTAATTTGAACATCTGCTTGGAGATGCGTGGCTGAGACTGATAATTGACCACAAAAGATTTCTGCCAGCTGACCCTTTGTTAGCATTCACACTTCATTATGGCCCTTTAGCCAGCAGTAAATAGAAGCTTCTCCTCCTTGATGAGATCCTCCTCAGCAATTCTGCTGGGTTCTGGCTCAGGCTGCAGGAGTAATGAGGCTCCTGCTTCTCTAACTGAGCCTCCTGGCTGCTTGGTCCTGTCCTCAGCCCTGCCTGGAGCTGGGGTAGGGCTATTTTTAAAGGGGCAGGGGGAGGCCACACTGCACAGAAGCAGCAGCTCCCTCTCTAAACAGCCTTCTCTTGGTTGCCACCCAAACATCTGTACTTGAGATCTGCTTCCACAGGCCATTACCACAGTGATTGTGTGTGTAGAGCAGGGCTTGCAGCACCTGCTGCTCAGACAAGGCTGCTCCTGCTCTTCCAAGAGGGATCCCACAACCCTGGGTACCTGGGAGGCTGAGCTGGCTCCTGCCTCACCTCCAAGTACAAGTCCACCAGGAGCCCTCCTGGAGGCTTGGTTGGTTTGGTGAAGCTTCCTGATGCTTTGCAGTTTTATCAAACTTCTCCAGTTTCCCCCAGGTTGTAAGAAATTATTTTCTTGGATCCCTCTTGAATCAAAGGGAGAGGAGGAGGGAATATCCTATAAAGAGTCACAGACCATCTGGTCTTACTGTAATAATAATAGATCAATATCTTTAAAAAACCAGACACAAAGTTTAAAGTGATGGAAAGGGAGAATATTTTAAGGGAACATAGGGAGAAACTGATCTGAGAAATACAAATGAACACTGGGCTACAGCAGAGGCTGCCTTGAAAGAGCCTCATCTGTGGGTTGCTGCTGAGCTGGCTGAGGGGAAAAAACTTTAATCTTCAACCCTTTCTTACCTGCCCAAACTCATTTTGTGTGGCTGGAAAGCGAGCAGGGAAGGTGGAGGACTGGGGCTGTGCTGACAAGGGAGCAATTACATTTATGGCTGAGCCTGGGAGGGAGATTTCACTTCAAAGCAAATGAAATCCACCTACAAACCCAACGTTTCAAGAAGGCAAGAGGTGAGTGGTGAGGGGAGTGGTGTGAGGAGTTTGCTGCTCTCAGCAGAGTCTGAGACCCCCCCCATGTCTACACCCAGGAGCTTCTTTAGCAACAAACCACATGGGTTTGGTGTGCAGGTACTTGTGAGATCATCAGAGCTGCTGGTTTCTAAAGGAGAGTAGAACTTGCCTGAAAACCTCATCCTGCATCTGTAGCTTGGCCTGAACTGTTGTGGAAGGGTGAGGGATGGACTGGGCCTGAGGAGAAAGAAATCAGGGTGGTTTAAGTTCTGCTCCATGGCTGTTCAGTTTATCTAGGGTGTCACTGTCCCCTTTCCTCATATAATGGCCATAAGGGTTCTTACTCTGAGCCCTAGAGTTGTGTGAGGTGCTGAGAGAAGAGCTCCCTTTAGATACCCAGTGGACTGAGTCTACTCCTCCTTGTGGAGAAGCTCAAACCTCTCACTGGTGCAGAGTCATGGTGGCACAACTGGTCTTCCCTCAGCTGCAGGGGTGAAGATTGTGCCCCTGCCATGACTCCCCCCCCCCTTTCTGTGACCCAGAATGGCCAAGGGAGGGGAACTTCCATATGGGAAGGCAGAGAATTTGTGGGAAGTTGTGATTTCTTCTAGTCACACACAGATCAGTGTATTGCAGACAATGGGGACTGGTTTGTGACAGTGAATTTCCCTTTTGTTGGCTGCCTCCCTCCTGCCCAAACAATGCAGCCCAAAAACATGGACTTTCTTCAAGAACACCCCTGAAACCTCCTCTAGAAATACCTTTTTTTGCCAAGGAGCTGTTCCTTTGGGTAAATAAGAGCTGATGCTGCAGCTTATGAAGGAGCCCTGGAGTTGCTCAAGAGACACGATGTTCCCTGGGAAGGAAGAAGGGTTGAGCAGAGCCATGATTCACTTGAATCACATGCCTGGAAAAACCTTGGAGTTCCCACTGGGCAAGGACATTCTCTGCTCTGCTCTGAGCCTCCAAGGGCAGTATCCAGGGAAATCACCTCTCCCTGAGCTCTAGTACCTGTTCTGAGTGGGCAGGAGGGCAAACACTGCAGCAAACTGGTTTGTATTTTGTGACATGAATTCAAGGGTTCTTGTGTCCTGCTGAACCACCTCTTGCCAAGGATTTGCTGTGTGAGGCTTTAGCTCTGCTGTTGGGGATAGAGGGGCTTGTTCTGCATGCACAGGTAGCCCTGGCTGTAGGATCAGGACTCCTGGAGAGCTTGAGTCATGAAGAAATATCTGGTTCTCTGTGACCCACATAACCTTGACCTGGAAGGACCTGTTGGGAGCAGCTTCTGTGATCCAGTCACTATGAGAACTTCACCACAAATATATATATTGAGTGTAACAGGGATTTCTTTCCCCACCTGGTGACATGAACTTTGCTTTGCTGCCTGGAGACCTCTCTGGTCACTGAGCTGCTGTAGACACAAAACTCTCCATGTCCTGGATGTGATGACCAGTCAGATGCTCCTTCTCCAAACTGTTTCAACAGTGTTTCTCCAGGAGTGTCCCCTGGGGGGGGTTGTGTCCCTTTAGGTGACTCTGCAGTCTGTAGATGTTATTCCCTGAGTTACCCTGATGCCTCTGCACAAATCAGGATAAAAAATAAGGTAGAGTTGGCTTTTATTCAGAATGCAGAAGGGGCAAAGCAGCCTCTAAGGGTGTGGAGATGCTTTGTCCCACTCTGAGGGCCTGGAGAGAGCCAAGCTCAGTGAAATGTGGCTCCTGTCCCCTTCCAAAGTTGGGTTAATTTGCTGTAAACTCAGGAGCAGCTGCTGGTTTGGTTGGTTGGTTTGTATTTTGTTCTGTTCTTCCTCTCCCTGGAAACTTTGCTTTTTTTGGATTGTTTTTACTTTTTCATTGTATCTTTTCTTATACCAATATTTCCTGAGAGCTGCACTTGAGTGTGTAAATATTTTGCACCTGTTAGATGTAGTTTTCTTTGCTGCTCTGTTATTGGGAGGCTCTGGACCAGGCTGCCCAGGGAGGTGCTGGAGTCACCACCCCTGGAGGGTTCAACAAATGAGTAGATGTGGAGCTTTGGGACATGGTCTGGGGGTCAGGGAGATGTTGGAATTGATGATCCCAGAGGTCCTTTCCAACCTAAATGATTTTATAGTTCTGTTGCCAGTTCAGCCAAGCTGAGAAAACAAAATTCCTCTGAACAGGCAGCACCTCACACACCAGTGTCTGTGCTTGAGCTGTGTCCCAGCCCAGCCTCCCTGTGCTGGAGGAGCTGGGGCAGCAGCAGGTGCCTCCTCCTGAGCATCTGCTTCATGCTCTTTGTGCTTGCCCATCTCTCACGTGAGTGAACACAGCCCCAGAGCAGCTTTTAGGCTTCTGGGCAGCCTTAGTGCTGAGAATTCCTCCTTTTGCCATCCCACAGGGATGCTGCAAGGGGAGGGGGGTGGTGTGTGGAGCCTTTGTGGAGGGATGTGCTGCCAGAGTGTAGCCAAGGGCTCTGCTGATGGGTTTTTTTGCTGTAGTAGAATCCAGCAGCATCAGATTAAGACTGGAAGAGGGTGTTTTGTGCCAGCCCTGCATGAGCTGTCTGATGAAATGTCTTACAACTGAATAACATTCATCAACGTATCCCAGCCTCACAACAGCAGCTGGAAAACAGGGAGCCTGGAATTAAATGTGTGGCTTTTTCTGCTGCCCTCTCAGAAGCTGAGAGACTTTTCCCTGCTGTAGGGGAATTCTAAACAGGAGGAGGAAATTGTGGCCTGAAACGTGAAGTGGAAGCTGATCATATTCTCCCTTTGGTTTGAGGGGATGGCCAGGACTGTGCTGGTTGCAGAACAGGTCTGGCTGCCACACATAGGTTATACTTAGCAGTTGGTGGCACTAAGTGTGGGGGTTTGGGGTTTTTTTTAATGAAAAAGGACAGCAGTGTGCTGTCAAGTGTCAAATGGCATCGTGGGGCTGTGTCATTATTGCCACTCACTGATTCCATACCCAGTGTGCTCAGGTTGTGAGCAGAAAAATGGCTTTTCTGGCTGCCAGCTTTGCTGCCTCCATCTGGGATCCACAATTCAAGCTGTGCCTTCCCTGGCTCTGTCTCTAATAATAAAGATTCTTCATTTGGAACTTAGTTAACCAAATTGATGCTGCTGCATGAGCTGCAAGAGCCTCCAGCTCGCCCGCCTCGAGACGTGTGGGCTAAAGCACTGAGGAGGAACATCATCATTTCAATCTATAAGGTCATCAGACAATCTAATAGACACCAGCCCTGTGGAGGAAACAGAAGATGTTTGAGTGTAACAAGTGGGGGGATTATTCAGCTTTTTTTTAACAAACTCTAGAAAGCTGCTGGGGCTTGGTCAGCCAGGCTCCTGCTTCCAGACCAGCTCACTGTGTGTGCTGAGGAAGCTTTTCCTGCAAATCTGGGGAAATTCCATTTGGTCTAACATATGGCAGCATCTTCAACCCTCTCCTTGGGAAGTGCAGTCTGACTCCTCAGTCAGTGCCTTGCCATATTTTTATCAGCCAAAGGGATGTGCAGCTGTGACACCCTCTTCTGAGGGATGTAACCTTTAATGTCTTTGGCAAATACTGGCATTAGCAGCCTGCTCCTCTCCATTTACAGCTCCTCCACAAAGTCATTACCAGCTGGGATTATACTAACACTTTCTGCCGTGTAGGTGTTTCCTCCTCTGATGCTATTGAGCTGTGAGGGAATAACATGCCTCATGCTCTCATTTTCCTCCGAGGAGACCCGGGAGCAGAGCTTGTGCTGCTGCTGGTTGGAGGGAGGGGGGTGGTGAGAAGCTCCTGGTGCTGTGTTGTGAGTTGCAGGGACGTGCTGTGCAGGATTGTTTGCTCCACACCACCTCCTGCAGCTCCACTTTGCTAAACTCGTGGGGGAGGAATATATTGGCTAAATTGTACTTGTAGGCATAATATTACAGTGCTCAGAAGGATGGAGGCAAGTGGTGCCTCACTTGAAAGCTGCACACGTTGGCAAAGGCTTCTCCTAGCTCCTTCTTGTGCCCCTGGCCTCTGCTCAGGTGATTTTGGGGAGTCCCTGGGGTGGATCTGCAGGAGCCACAGGGTTGGCAGAGCTGGCTGGAGGGCTGCTTGCCTTGGGGCTGTTCTTGCAGGGCTCTCTGGGATCCCTGTCACACCAGCCCACCCCCACTTGCTGCTTTTCAGTGTGTGTTGAAGCCTCCCTTCCCTGGCTCCTGCTTCCAGCAGCCCATCAGAGCCACCAGTCAGGCAGGAACATGCAGGGAAATGTGGGTGGCCTTTAGGGTGGGTTCTGCTGTGGCCCAACATGACTTTCTTGGGCTTTTATTAAGGGAAGAGACAACCCAGGAGTTTACAGGCCCTGTAAAACACCCCAGGAATATCTGTTGGCAACTGTTGATGAGAATGAGGAGCCTCTTCTAAAGATGGGCTTAGGTGTGAACTCGTGTGGGCCCAGGGCCTTAATGGTGCCTGACTCTCAAGGGGTTACAGTGGGAGTTGATACCAAAGCAGCACTTAAAGCTTTGATGTTTATGACCCTCAGGAAAGCAGCACCTTAAGTAAATTTCCTCCCCTCTAATGGGAAACACCTTTTCCTAAAGCAGGGACTTATTACATCAGTTCAGAGCTGCTGAAAACACTTCCTTGAAGAGAATCACTTGAATGGGATCTCTTGGAGTTCTGAGCTGCTGCCAGCCCACGTTTGTTTTTCCTCACTAATGGCATTATTACTGTGCTTTGAGAGCCTGCAGTTAGGAACCATAATGATAACCCTTTTACCTCCTGCCACATTATGGTGCAAATACTTAATTCCACACCAACGCTGGTGCTTTGCATTTAATCCCTTTTCTACCAAGCAAGGAGTGAGCACATCTGCTAGGAAAGAAAGGCTTTAAACCTGTCACTAGGGGACAACAAGAGCTGCTGTTAAAAAAAGGGGCCAGGGTCTGAATTCCCAGGGACAACTGGCCTTAAAAACAGACACACAACCCCCAGGCCTGCCCAGTTACCAGGCTGGTTTCCTCACTAGCAGGCTTCTGAGGGCTGCTTGCTTGACTTACTCTAGGATTATGGGAGAGCATCTCCCTTATCACTTTGCACATGCTGCACCATCTGTCCTAAGCCTCCCTTTGTGGGGTTAAAGATTCCAAATGGCATTTCTTTCTTAGGAGACATGGCTGAGGAATCTTGCTAGGTATGGCTGTAGTGCTATTTCTGTTACAGGGGGTGTTTTTCCCCTTTTGTTCTACAGCCAGAGACTATCTGGGGAAACTTTTTGGTTTCCTACACCCAGATATTGAGAAAACATTTTCTGCTGTAGTCCCTGGGCCATACAAAGTCCCCCTGTCCTGTTGTGAGAGGCAAAGAGAAAGGAGACAAGAGAAGCCTTTAATCTTTTATTGTACATTATAAAATGTTTATTGCTCTGTCTGTATCAGAGGTGTTGACCTCTCCCTCTTGGTGATGGAGGAGTATGTTCTGGCAAAGGATCCACTGAAGAGACCTTTGGGGTTGGCCTGCCCTCTGGAACCAGCACAAGGGAAGCCCTTGCTCCTTCAACACCTCTGCAGCAGCCTTCCCAGTGCCCTTCTCCCAGATAACTCTCCTGGGAAGGCTGGTGCCAGTGGAAGAGGAGAGGTGGCTGAGCTCTTACTGCCAGCCTGCTCCTGGCAGGGGCTTCTAAACCAGTCCCATCTGAGCCCAGGTTTGTCGTAACGAGGTTCAACCCTCCTCAGGCCAACCTGTCCTTGGTGTCTGATGGAACAAGTAGGATCTTGCCTTATCCCCTAGTGCATATGGAGTGGTCTTGTGGAGTAATTCACTGAATGCCCATGCCCCATGGCACACTACAGAGACTGCATCTCTTCCACCTGATGGACTTGCATCTCCCAGCTTCCAGAGCACCAGCCACCCCAGGGATCCTGTCAGCTCACACATCAAGCACTTGACAAGAGAGAGGAGATCCCCAACCCCCTTCCACCTTCATCATCCTCCTCCTTTGGATGCCTCCAGCAGGTACCTGCCACTACAGCAGCACCAGGGTGTGTGCAGGGAACCAGACCTTCCCCAGGAACCCGACCGAAAGCAGTGATTGAAGAACTGAAGCCCTCAGAAAAAGGTCTCTTGGGCAAGAACCTTCTGCAGTGAGTAGGTTGCCCCTGGAGACCTTGCATAGCAACTGGTATCATCGGTTTATTTTTCTTTTTTTTTTTTGCTGACTGGCTACATTTTTATGGACCTTTTACCCCACTGGTGGTAGACTCAGGCCCAGCTGAAAATTACCATGAAGAAAATGGTTGAAATTTCTCCTGGAAGCTAAAGAACAGCTCCTGGTGTCCCCTCGTAGCTGTCTGTGCCTCGGCGTGCCCCGATTCAGCTGAGGTGAAGAGCACCAGTGTGAGATAGAGACAGCAACAGTGGAGAGGTGCTGCAGCCTCACCAGGGAGGTTCTTGCAGCAGGGATGGAAACTGGGCTATGCCTTTTTTTGTTTTGTTTTAAAACCCCACCTGCAGGACGTGTTACACAGCACACACCAATGGAACAAAGCAAGCCAGGAGCACACAGCAGCTGAAGTCGGGTTGCTGGTGGTGTCTGGGATGAGCTTTCCTCTCCTCCTGCTCAGAGGAGTGACAGTGACTGATGCTCATGGCAATACTGTCAAGATGTAGTGACAGTGAGGCAAAAAGAAAGATACAACAAAACCTTGTACATCTTCCAAAGGCAGGAAAATTGTTCCAGGAGATGGAGTGCGAGGGTGGAGAGGAGTGTGGGAGAAGCTGCCCCAGCCCAGGTGATCCATGAGTCCAGGATCCCCAGGAGCAGCCTCCTCATTGATGCTTTTCCATCTTCATCCTTGTGTTTGGGTTTCAGGGGGTTTTTTTGCAGGAGTTTTTTCTTTCTGGCCAGATGTTTAGTGGAACACAGAGAAGGAGGTGTGTGCCAGCAAGTGACAATCACCGAGTCTCTTTCCAAATTGCTCCAACAATATTTTCCCCTCCCTTGTCATCAAGGCTCAGAGGCAGAGTGAGGGTGAGGGATGAGTCCATCTATCAGCTGGTCACGCCTCGATGATGTTCACTGAGGGCTTGTTTTTGGGAAACTGGAGAAGGAGACAAAGGAAGAAAAGACAAATCACTGGAGAGGAGAAAAAAAACCCCATCAGAGCTGAGTGCAGTGTGCTGGTCAGTTTTAGAACTTCAGGGGTTGGACTAGATGATCTTTTGAGGTCCCTTCCAACCCTTAACATTCTGTGGTTCTCATTCCCATCCCCTCAGGCTGATGAGGAAGGGCCTGAGTTGAGGCTTCGGGGTGGTGTGTTCATCCCTGGGTGCTGCTGAAGGAGCATGGATCAGTGGAGGATTGCAAATAACAAGTAAACATGAAGTGGCAGGGGTGTGGCAGAGGAATAGAAACACAGGGAAGTGAAATTAGTTGGGGGAAGCTGGTACAAATTATAGGCTTGAGTCTGCTTTACATTGTGGGTATGGGTTGCTTTAAATATCATGTGCATTACCAGCTGTGCTCCTGCAGTTAACTGTAGGAGTAATATCCCCTTAACCATGTGCAGGGTAAGGCCCCAAGCAGCTCAGGGACTGCAGCAGCACTTGATGCATATTCAGCTATTGCAGAAACCTGGATTAAAACCCCTTTCCCTGGTGGACCTGCAGGCTAAGGAGGAGGTGGGAGAGGAACTCTGGTGTCCTGGTGCATCTGGGAGGCTCAGACCACTGACAAAGCCTTGGGGCTGGTGTGTGTGGATGTGAAGGGGGCTGGAGTGGAGATGTGTCCCAGAGGCTGGGTTTTGGGGTGCTGGGGGTGGATGGTGTGCCCTGTCCCCCCCGTGCCCAGCAGCTCCTCACCTTGCTGCGCAGGAGCCCCCCGCCCTGGTGCTCGGGGGTGCTGGTCTCTGAAGCACTCTTGGCTTTCTCCTTGCTGTTGTTTGGCTCGTTGTCTTTGATGATGTCGTATTGTCTGCAGAACAGGGCGATCACCCCTGGCAGGGAAGAGCAGCAGAGATCACACAGATAGATGAGCTCAGCCCCTGGAGCCTGCAGAGATCTGAGATCCCTTCCCTGCCAGCCGGCTCGGGGAGATCTCAGCAGCATTCACAGCTGCTCCTAAGGATCGTTTCCTAACAGCTCCTCAGCCCTCTGGCTGTTTCCTTCTCCATTCCTAATTCCATGCTGAACTAGTTAGGAGAACAGCAGATTAATTACGTTCCAACTTCCCTGTCAGCAAATGGAACAAGTGTTTTAAGCCCCACGTTTGGGTAGAGATCAGCACTAACCCTACAGTTAAATGGGGTCTTGGAGCTCCTGGAATTTCTGGTTAGTGAAAATATGTCCTCTGATCTTCCTCTTCTGGGGTGAGGAGAAGATGGAGCTGGCAGGTGAGGGGCAGGTACCAAACCTGCCTGCTTGTGATAGGAGCTGGGGCCTTTTGAGCAGCAGGACAACATCTGCAAATATGCACCAGTGACGGCAGCAGAAGCTGCCAGTGGAAATTTCCTCCCACACACACACACAGAGGCACAAGAAGAGAGAAGCAGGGGCAGCCATGACACGTAAGAAGGCTGCAAATGTCTTTTGGGGAAGCTTTTATGTGACATTTTGACCAAATAACCCCCTGCAGATCCCAAACACAAGAGGTTAAGGAGATCCAGGCAGAGGCTGCTTCTCCCTTGCTGAAAAATATCCCAGCTCCCCTCATAGCAAAGTGAAGCTTTCCCCAGATCATCACCTCACTTTATAAAGCAGTTTGAGGTGTTGTGGCAGTTTATCAGGTGTTGCTGATAAACACAGTGGCCCAAATTTTTTCCTGAGCATGTGAACAAATGGCTGATCCTGGGAGAGCAGGTTGGCACCTGCCACAGTCACAGCTCCTGTGATTTCTGGTGGTAACACTGAGGCACAGGGAAGCAAAGTGCTGTGAACAATATCAGACAGAGAGCTCAGGAGCTTGGGGCTGTCAGGACAGAGCCCTGGGCACAGGCTGGCTCCAGGTCTCATTTGAGAAAACTTCATCATGTGCTCAGGTTGTGGCCAGGAAAGAGGGGTTTGTGTCTGAGACTCTAAAGAACCCACAGGTGGAAAGATTTTCCCCCCACCCACATTCCTTTTTCACTGTAAGTCACCTCCCTAGAAGGGAAATGGTGGTTTTAGCCAAGTCTTTGTCCTGACACTTTGAGATTTTAGTTTTAGATGGTATTATGGTGGAAGATGAATCAGTTGTTGCTTTGTGTAATTATTTGTGATTGTTTTTACTGGCAGGGCATTTAAATGTGCACAACTACAACTCGGCATCAATGCTGAATAGATCATGGACTAGAAGTTTTGGAAACTTGTTGATTTAATTTGAGGTTTCATTGGTTTATGATCTTTAGCAGCAATTGCTGTGTGGTCTCTGGAAGTGCAAATAACACGTGGTGAACTCAGGAAAATATTATGTGTGGAATTGATTGTGTGTCACCTACAAGAACCCTTGGAGAATGGTCCAGGCCACAGTTAATCCCTCCATCCCCTCTTTTGTGACAGATCTCAGATCAGTGCCTACTTTTCTCCTCCTTCTCTCCCTGGAGCTCTCTCTGCTCAGCAGAATCTGCTACAAATGGGCCAAATCTTCTGTTAGGAGTCAACTGCTGCAACCCACCAGTCTGGCACTGTCACAGTGCACAGCAGCAGAGATCACAGGATCATTATTAAGGTGGGAGATGACAGACAACCCCCTTTAGAGGACAGAATGTTCTGCTCACCACTGAAGCTACGAGTTGTCCACGTCCTCAGCCACTCAACACTGCCATGGAGGGTTTCTCTGGTGGCTGAGGAACGTTCTGTGTGCGGGAAGGTGTCTTGAGTGGCACAGGCTGAACAGCAAGCAGCAAAGGTTGTCTTTTCTGGCTCATAGATTTAGCCCAGAGCTCCTTTCCCTTCCTGCCAATTTCCTTGGGTCACCTGCAGCCTCCCCCCTGGGCAATGTGCTGGGTGACTGGCAGGGAGCAAATCTCCTTTCATTAATGTTTGAGGTGGTGGCAGCAGCAGCAGCAGCTGACTGGCAGCAAGGGAGGGGGGGCAGGGCTCAAAATAGCAAACAAACATGTGCAAACTTTATTTCCCATTAACTCAGGCGTGTAATTTGCAGGCTGAACAAGCTGAAGGGCTGGCTCCAGCCCCTCCAGACATGCAGGAGTCAGAGGCATTTTCCTCTCCCTCTTTGCTACCTTAAACCACCCGGGTGAGATCTGCACAATAGGTACAATTTGCTGTAAGCTCTGTTGAAATGGTCCCAAACTCTTGTTTTCTTGAAAATTTAATTTCTATATTTGCATGTATTGCAGGAAATCATAGTGAGGGATCTTCATGTTGAAGCTCATGTAGATGTTCCCTTCCTGTTGCTTGATATGTTTCTGTCCCTCCTCTACCTATTAAATACTATTCTTGGTGTTTTAGCAGTGGGTGTCAAGAGGGTCTGGGTTTATTGGTGTTTTGATGTTTGGAGCCACTTGATCTTTCAATGCTGCCATTATTTTAATTGATTGTGAAGTGGGGTTTAGTGTCTGTGTAATAGTGGGTGTGGAGAGTGAGACTTTCCTGGTTTGCATGAGAGTTGGAGTCATGGAATAGCCAGATAATGACAGTGACCTGCAGCACTGGGAGGGTGTTGGGTGGCTGAGGACATGATCAGCAGCACATTCAGGGGAAAAATGGAGATTACAGGATTAGCCATGGGGAATTAGGCAATTGGTTCATCAAACCCATTATCTGCTGGAGCAGATCAGCCCCTGGTTCACCTGCTTTTGGCACTGCCCACCCCGTGATGCCACCCAGGGCAGGGAGGTGCCCTCCCAGCAGTGCTCTTCATGGGAGGGAGGGTTTCTTTGCAGGTCTGAGGTGATTACAGGGGCAAACCAAGCAAGGCAGGGGGCCCTGGGGCTGGGAGGTGCTGTTGGCAGAGGTGGCACTGACCTGCCCACATAAACAACACCACCACAATGATGAGGATTTCCCCCGCTCGCAGCTGTTGGTTCTTCTTCGCCATCTCCTTCATTGTCACCTCATCTGCACAGGGGGAAAGAGAGACACTGAAATCAAACTGCTCAGCTCGGGCTGCACCAGGCCCTGGGGGAACAGTGCCCTTGGCTCAGATCATCAGCCTGTCGGGGTCAAAGCTGGCACAGAGAGAGCCCTCACCCATCATAGAGTCATAGAACTGTCAGGGTTGGAAGGGACCTTAAAGATCATCCCGTTCCAACCCCCCTGCCATGGGCAGGGACACCTCCCACTAGAGCAGGTTGCTCACAGCCCCATCCAACATGGTCTTGAACACCTCCAGGGATGGGGCTTCCAGCACCTCTCTGGGCAACCTGTGCCAGTGTCTCCCCACCCTCCTGGGCAACAACTTCTTCCTAACGTCTCATCTCAATCTCCCCACCTCTAGTTTTGACCCATAGTTTTCCTACCACTGCCCAACAGCCTCAAAAGTCCCTCCCCAGCTTTCTTGGAGGCCCCTTCAGATCCTGGAAGGCCACAATAAGGTCCCCTCGGAGCCTTCTCTTCTCCAGCCTGAACAACCCCAACTCTCTCAGTCTGTCCTCACAGGAGAGCTGCTCCAGCCTCTGAGCATCCTCATGGCCCTTCTCTGGACACCTTCCAGCACGTCCAGATCTCTCTTGTCCTAGAGGCTCCAGACCTGGACACAGTATCAGCCACACCCAGCACTGCTTTGAACTTGCAGAACATCATCTGCTCTGCAGCCCCTGCCCCAGCCAACCCTCAGGAGATGGGGTGAGGTGGGATCAAGCAGTGAGCAGAGAGGAGCTGCCAGGGGTGAGTCCACACGTGATCTGGCCCCGTGGCAGCTCGCTCTGCTCTGGCTCTGGGCTCTGCTCGTGCCTTCTGTGCCTGTCACAAAGCCTTGCTTGCTTCAGTGCTTCCTCTCCCAGCTCGGGGGTGTGGAGCTGGCACAAGATTTTTCAGTGGAGCCCGGCAAGATATTTTCCAGTGGAGCCCTGGGGTTTGGGGAGGCACTGAGCCTTTGTGCAGGGCTGTAATGTGCCTCCTTGGCTTTAAAGCACTAAGAAGATTAGAGTCCAGGCCCCCAGGGAGGGAAGCAGCACTCCTCGTAGTGCTTTCAGATGAACAGCAATTCAGTATTTACAGACACCAAATCGGGTTAGCAGCAAGAGTCAAGAACTCACAACATGCTGGGAACCACGGCCAAAAACCCTGCAACAGGGCAGGCAGTGACCCTTGAGACCCTGGTACTCCCTGGCCCTCTTTCTAGCAGAGATTCTTGCTGACAAAACCTTCCACGATGTGGTTTGGCTTAAGAGGAGCAAGTGAAGGAGTTGCCAGTGAGGATGTGCCTGAATTCCTCAATGGAGATGTTTGGAACCCAACTGGACAACCTGCTCTAGCTGACCCTGCTTGGGCAGGGCTTGGACTGGGTGATCTCAGGAGGTGCCTTCCAACCTCAGCTCTCTGTGATTTGACAGGAGTATTTGACATGGAAGTGGGAGTCTCTAGGGGTTTTTTTCCCTGCTGTCCTGGAATCCAAGCACAGGAGCCTCAGTGAATCCCCCCAAGTGCCCTATGAGCACAGTGGTGTTGTGCCCAGTGCCACCCAGAGGTCTGGTTCCACGTGAGTTCACAGAGCACTCAGGAATTTCCCCTGGCATTCTCCACTTGCAAGGATGCTGGACACAGCTCCCAGGCTGCAAATCTCCTCCTCTCCTCACTCTGCCTGTCAAACCTCATCTGATGGGAGAAATAAGCAGCCAGCCTCCAGCAGCAGCTCCCAGGGGCTTTGTGCACCCCTCAGCCTTGTCTGCTGGGTACACTCAGGTCATCCCACTTGTCCACCTGAAGCTGTGAGGGGTCCCTCAGCCCTGCCTGTGTCCAAGCCAGCACAGACCCTGCTCTCCTTGTCTGCTGGGTACACTCAGGTCATCCCACTTGTCCACCTGAAGCTGTGAGGGGTCCCTCAGCCCTGCCTGTGTCCAAGCCAGCACAGACCCTGCTCTCCTTGCTGCAGAGCCCTACACTGCCTGGGCATCCCAGGGGCCACACAGGAACTCACCCACACTTGCCTTTATTTTTAGAGGCTAGTTTCTCAGCTTCCCTGGGGGTCTTGAAGAGGACTGGCTCACTGGCAGGGCTCTGGCCTTGGATGCTGATGGACTGGACATGCACAATGTACTCAGTGTCCTCCTCGAGGTCCCAGAGGGCACAGGAGCGGGTGGTGGTGTTCACCTCCTGGATGAAGCGCAGCATCCGCACGTCCTTCTTCTGGAAGCCGAGAGAGGAGAGCACAGAGTGGTGGAGGGGCCTCCCGTGGGCTCTGCTGCCATCCTAAGACCACTGCTTCCAGCCCTGTCCCACCACGGACCTGGAGACCAGCAGACCCTTTCCTCTCTGCAGCCACCACTACGTGAAGTGCTGCTGCAAAGAGGAGGGGAAGCCAAGTCCCCCCCCCCAAGACCACGAGGGACGGGACGGGAAGGAATGGGCTTAAACTGCAGAGAGAGAGTTTGGAAACTGAGGGGACCTGGGGTGAGCTGGACGTGAGCAAACCTGGGTGACTGTAGGCACCATACCTGCTGGGAAATTGCAAATCCAATGACAACTTCGTCTTCCAGAACATCCCAAGTGACAACAGCTGAGTTGGCTTTCAGGTGTTTGACTGTGACATTGACTGGAGCCGACGGGCTGTCTGCAAGGAGGGAGAGCAGAGCCTTTACAGGGGCCAGGCACAGCAAGGGGGACTGGGAAAGGGAGAGGACCTTCCTCAGGGTCCCTCCTCTATGTGGTTTTGGGTGTAGAACCTGGAAGTTGCAGGAACTCCACGTCTTAATTACCAGTGAGCTTCTAGACCTCAGCTGAGGATACCAGTTGCATTAGACACGTGTGAAATAACTGACCCTTGGAGAGAGTTTCTTCTGACAACACAAGCAGACCACCAAGCAGCTCATTCATCTCATCCATCCCATTCATCTCATCCATCTCATCCTTCTCATCCATCTCATCCATCTCATCCTTCTCAGCCACGTTCCACGTTTTCTCTGTTGTTCCCTATTATGGTCTGGCAGTGGCAGCTGGGAGGAAATGCAAAATCTGCCTGGAAGGATGAAAAAGGGATGCTCTGCTGAGCACTCTGGAGGTTTGGAATTCAGGAGTAGTAAAAGGGGAGTGTTTCATTTGCTTTTCCCTGTTAGTCTGACAGAAAATCTTTCAGACACGTTTTGCAGCTGATGGGTTGTCTCAGCTGGTCTGAGGACATCCAGCAGCCAGCAGTAATGGGACACAACAGGCTGCAGCAGCACCAGGGGACCTTTGCCATGTGGAAAGGGCAGGCCATAAGAGCAGGAGCCTGAGGCTTCTGTTTACTCCCAGCTCCAGAGCCCAGCTGAGTTTGCAGCTCCAGGGAGGGTGTGTGGAGCCTTGCCAAGGAGAGCTGGGCTCTGAGGGACCAGCTGGGCTCCTCACAACCGCACCAGGAGCCTCTTCCCAAGGGAGCTGCACAGCACAAAGTCCCTCTTGGCATCTTTACCTCGTGGGCTTGGCACAGAGCAGCAGGTTGGGCTCTTCTGGTCAAATTTAATTCCCAATCTCCAGCTTGTGCCCTGAACCCCAGGGCAGTAAATGCTAACGAGGCTGTTCAGACTCTGGCTACCCCAGGGGGTCAGTGGAGTGAGGAGGAGTCATTTTTTTCTGGCCAAATACTATTTTTATTGCTTTGTAACCATCACCCAACACTTCCCTTCTGGGGCTGAGGTCAGTGGTAAAAGGAGGCTGCATGTGTGCATGTCTCCAGTAACACTTGTTGGATTTATAGCCAGTCCCAGACGCCTGAATGTGGCTGGAAATATTCTAGCTGGAGTGTCAGTGTCTCTACCAACTGACTTCACCCCCAGTGAATGTTCCCCCGGGAGCAGACAAAATAACAGGAGCACGAAATTCCCCAGCTGAAGGTCAGGGCTGCTCTACCCTTAGAGCAGGGACTTTATTCCTTGCCTTCCTCCCCAAACACCAGCCAGAGCCCAGCCTTCAGAGCTCCCCTTCCCAGCACATGGGGCACCCACCAGTGAGACCCTGGCTGGACAGGCTGGGACCCAAACTGGTTCTAGGGAGTCCTTCAGTGAGCAAAAAGGTCACTGAAAGATGCCTGGCTAAGTTCACATGGATTTGGGACTTCGGAAGGAGGAGCAGCAAGGTCTCCAGGATTTCATGGGATCTCTGGAGTAGATGGTCAAGCTGGTGTTGACCCAGAGTGTTCTCATCTCTGAGGAGCTGGCCCTCATGAGGTGAGGCAGTGGGCTTCACCCAGAGGAGAGAAACATCTCTCCTCCTCACACTCCACTGCAGCAGCAGGGCCAAGGACAAGCTGAGCAGGGGAGACAGCTCATCCTCCTCAGCCTCAGCCCCTTCCAGCCTCAGCTCCCTGCTGACAGGAGGCAGGGCCGTGGGGCTGCAGCTCCTCACCTCCCCCGGGGACTGAGCTCGTGTGCCAACGAGAGGAGGGTCTAATTTTAGGAAGGGGCAGTCAGCAGCCAGGAATGTGCACGGGGAGCTCTGTGAGTCACGCCTGGAGGATTTGCTAGAACATACAGAGGACATGAGAGAGCTGAGGGATGGGAGACAAAACAAGGCTCCAGCTGCAGCCAGCCCTTCACCCTTCTCCCTTCTCCCGGTGCAGCTGTGCAGCTAAATCCCAGCATGGCTCCTTCCTGGGTATTTTTAGGAGTTACCACTGATTTACCCAGTTTAGGCTGAGGAGGCCTTTGAAAGGAGGGGAATTAACCCCCCCCAGGAGCAGAGCATCAGGGAAAAACCTTCAGGGAATGTACAGGGCACCAGACGGGGTGTCTGAGTCTCCTTTGAGAGCTGTGCCCTTGAGGGAGGCAGAGCACAAAAAGTGTCTGAGTTTCCTGATGACCTGGACTGTAGGGGAGTTGGGAAGACCTGGAGGAGCTGGAGAAGGGCACAACTTCTCTGGAAACTGGGAGAAAGGGCTACTGGGAACAAGAAGTAACTCTGAGAGAGGGTGGAGGGCAGAAGGGAAGCACTTGGCAAAGGTGGATCCCAGGGCTCGGAGCCTGCAGAGCAGACAGGAGAGGAACCAGCTGCTGTGGGTGGCTGAGAGGACTCCAGAAAACCCCCCTTGTAGTAACACCTGAGAGAGAAACGGGGTAGTTGGAGTCAGCAGATCCCCAGTGAAATCTGGGACAGCAGATCTGAGCCTTGCCTTTCACTACCACAGATTAGAAGCAGCTACAGTGGTGTCAAACCAGTATAAAAGTGATATCAGAGGAGAGTTAACCCCGGGCTTTTGCAGCAACACAAAGCCAGGAAAATGAGTTCCCTGCTCCCAGAGCTGAGGGAATCATTTAGAAGCAAACTTTGTCTCCCTGAGAATGCTGCTCTGCCCTCTCCCAGGAGGTGCATGATGAGAACATGACTTTCTACAATCTAATCACCCTTCCAAGCTCTTCCCCCCCAGGTTTGGCTCCCGGGGCCAGTTGCGGCTCTTTGCGGTGCCAGCCTGGCCGAGGGCAGGGGGAGGAGATGCAGGTTGGTTCCCAGCTGCCTGCAGGGGGGCAGCAGCAGCTCTGGCAGAGCCCTCAGGTGCCAAATCCAAACGTTTGGTTCTTTCTAGAGCCTTACCCAGCTCCTGGAAACTTCCCTCCTGTGCCTGCAGCACCAGGGAAAGCAGGCACAGAGAGTGGGGTGGCCCCAGGGGCTGGTGTTTCCTCACTGTGCATCAAACCTTCCTGGTGGGTGTTTGATCCCTGCCTGCTCTAAGGGACCCGTGTGGGACAAGGCTTGGGGTTTAGCTCCATCCCAGCACAGAGGGTGAGGTGCCAAGTGGAGCAGATCACACGTGGCAGCCTGGCAGAGGATCCCTTTGGCCAGGTTTGAAGGAGAGCTGCGTGCTGGGGGGGAAGATGTTCTCATTCCCATGCCAGCAGGAATTGCAGCCCCCTCTTTAAGGGAAAACCTGGATTAATTAAGGTGAAATGATGGTTTTTAAATGGCTGCTTCAAACCTGATCACGCTTAACCTGTGTCTCGTTTCCTTGCCACAGGGACCCTTCCTCAGGTGACCCCCAGTCCTGTGTCCCCCAGAGCTGCCTGTCCCAGCCCTGCCTTGCTCCTACCTCCCTTGGGCCCTTCTGGCAAGAGCAGGTGAGAGCTGCCTCTGCACAGCAAGAGGACATGAGTGAGGAAGATTACCCCTAATCCCCTCTTAGTGCTGACAACTCCTTCTAGCTGCTCATTAAACGCTTTGCTGATTATTAATGGACTTTTATTTGAGAGAGAGTGAGAAAAACACCCAACCCAGCCCACACGTTCCAGCTTTGGGCTGACTCCTCCCTGGCTTTTCATTCTCACCACAGCAGCTGCTGGCACAAGGAATTGGGAACCACCTGCCCCTTTATGGTGACTTCCCCTTTGGAGCTGTGGTGGGGATGGGATGGGAGAAAGAAAGAGAAGGGTGAAGTTTGTCTCCATCCTACTGCTGCTGCTCAGGGTTGGTGGGGTGAGCACATGGGGTGTCTTGCCTGGCACCTCTAAGATCAGGGAGGCACCCAGGCCACAAAGACCTCACTGGGAGCTGCTCAGAGCTCCTGGCTCCTTTCCCATGGTCCCTCTCCTTGCAGTTGTGGCTCTTTTGAAGCTACATCTCAATTTTACCTTCTCCCATGAGCTCTCATGGTGGGGCTGGGGCTGAGAGTCAACCTTTAGCCATGCAAGGTGCTGGGGGAATCATTGCTTAGAGTAGAAGGAGGAATCTGTGGCAACATCACACCCCTGCCAGCCAAGTCAGGCTATGGGTTTGGAATGAGAGTAGTCCTGGATTTATCACCCCAGCCTAGCCCCAAATCTGCTCCTTCTGAATTCTACTGTCCTGGAAACAGCCACTGTCAGCCTTCAATGCCCCAGCAGCTCTTTATCCCTGCACCACAACCTTCCCTGCAGAGGCAGGAGGTGGAAGGACACGACCTGCAAGGGGAAGGAGCATCCATAAGGTCCCGTGTGATGTTCTCCATGAAGCTCTTGCTGCCTGCTCCTCAAGTGTGGGCACACAGAGACCTCCTTCCCCTGCCTTCCACAGCCTTTCTTCCCTCTCCCAGCACGGCTCCTTCACTGCCTGTAATTGCTCCTCAGCTTGCTGGGGTGTGGAGGAAGGGCTGGCATGTTCCTCACCTCCCCCCAGTGTTCTAATGAAAGGCCCCAGGGGGGGTGGGAGGGAGCAGGGCCCACTGCTGCCCCCCCCTCCCACCCGCCTGCAGCTCTCCCCATTTCAGAGAGCACAAAGACCCAACTGGTGGTGGTTCAGCCCACGACAGAGGCAATTATTTCCTGCTGACCGCCCACTCCCCAGGATAAATGGGGTATTAATAGGGCAGCCCCCTCCTAGCCCCCCCCCAGGCCCTATCACTGATTCCCCAAGGAGCTGATGCCCAACCCTGCAGGTTTGGAAATGATGTCGAGGAGGATGGAGCATTTCAGGGAGCACAGAGATGTGGGCAGCCTGGCCCTTGGGAATTCCCCAGGGCAGGAGGAAGGGTCTTTCTACTCTGGAGAATGTCCTGTGCTGCCAAAGCTTGGGCTTTAGGTCCCAAAGCTGAGCAGGACTCACTGGGGTCTCACCAAGGCCATGAGTTGGGTTTTAATGCTGGAGCAGGGTCATTGCTGGGCACAGTTTATCCAGGGAGGACTGGGCACCGTGTCCTCTCTAGCTCTGTGTCATGTTAGGGAAATAAGAGGGAATTCTGGCAGAGGCAGAGGGTGGGCAAGGGCTGGAGCTCCCCAGATGCCACAATCCAGATCTTTCACTGCCTGGTCCTGCCCCAGCTCTGCTCCTGGGTCCCACACTCTGGTTTTTACCACACACATAAAATTTGCTGCTTTGCTGCTCAGTACATTCCTGCTTTTAACTGACTTATGCTCGAGTCAGACCTTAATTTGGCCTCTGGGTACTATATAAACCAGGAGGGGTTTATTTAACAATAAAACACCAAAAGGATGAGGCCACTCTCAGCACCAGTGCACGGGGACCACTCCATGAAGGCAGCTTTTGGCTCCTACCTTGGTGTGTGTGATGAATGGGTACAAACACATCCCTTCCTGGGAGCAATCTGCATTTTCCACGTGTATGTTCCCAGCAGGAGCCGGCGTTTGGGAGGGGGCAGCACAACCTCCCTGCTGAGAGGCTGCCACCGAGGTTAGAAACCTCCAGATTTCAATTAAATCTCTCCTACACTGAGTGCAGGGATCAATAAAGGGCTCACACCACCCGGCAGCTGCCCAGGAACCTCTGTGGGCCCCAGAAGGCACCTTCATTCTGCTCCTCTTCCCCCCCTGCGGCTGCCTGGGGAGGAGGTGAGGCTGGAGACCCACCTCAGCAGAGCTTGGCAGGGTGGCTCAAGGGGAGAACATGCCCTAAAGCTGAGCAGTGACCAGAATCCAGCCAGATGTTGGTCCCATTCTGGGTGGCTGAGATGGAGGAGCTGTCAAGGGGCTTCTTGGATTGGAGGTGAAGTTCTACCTCTGCCTTTCCCCTCCAGCTCACAAAACCAAACCCAACTGGAGCTGCTCTAAGGGCAGGCACCTCACAGGGATGCTGTTTGCACGTCGCAGGGGCTGGGGGCTATTTTGGGGTGTCTCATCATCATCCTCTCCCCACTGCTCTCACAGCCCTTAACACTGAGCCCAGCACCACTCACCTTCCTCTTCCTCAGCTCTGCCAGATGGTGGCTTGGACCACACAGACCAGGCAGGATGGGCCCAGCCCCTGTGGGAGCAAGCACTGGGGCAAAGGAAATTGTGCTTTGTGGTTCCCAACCATCCAGCTGGTGGGATGCTGGGGGCTGTCAGAGCATTAGTGTGGAGCTTATTTCTCAGCTGCCTTGTCCTCCTGGTCCTACTTCTCCTTCTTGGTCACCTTGGCATCACCTTGCCAAAAAAAAGAGGTCCTGACTGGCCAAACTCCCCTGTCAGAGCAGGGCTCTGCTGGGAGGGGGCACTTGTACCGTTCCTCTCCAGGGACAGCTTCAACCTTTCACAACAGGCACTATTTTAAACCCATGGAGCCTCCAGCCCTGCCTGACCCTGCTGGGGATGATTTCCCCTCCACGGCCTTTTCCAAGGTCTCTTGGCTTGTGTATCTTGATGACCTCATGGCCACATCATCACGTAGAGCTGGGGACATGGAGCTGCTGGTGATGCTGCCACTACCTCTGCGTGACCTTGGGAGAATCACTCCATACCCTTGGTCCTCTCTTCCCTCTCTGAAAACCAGACAACACGAAGTTCTGCCTCATCAGGGTGGAGGAGAGCTCACCACAACCCTTGGCAAAGGGGATGATGGAGAGAGGAGGTGCCAGGGGCTGGTGGCACAACACCAAGGTCACGCAGCTCCGTCAGAGCCCAGAGCTGAGCCTCCTGCCTCCCACCACGCACCAGAGCCAGGAGATGGGGCAGCTCTTGGTGCTCCCAGAGCTCCTGGGCTCACAAGGTGGCACCTCCTGGCACGGGAACGCCGCTGCCAGGCGGGAGCAGGAGATGGTTATGGGCAGGGACACAACTCCATGTTTACTCTCATGGCTGGCTGAGGTGATTCAAGGATAAGGAAGAGCAGGGGAAGTGGCCTAGTTTACAGAAAATCAGGAGGGCTGCTACAGTTAGATGCCTCCATTGTGCTTTCCCCACTGCTCCCTCCCTTTGGGAACGTTTCATTCACCTGTCACTTGTGCAAAAGGCAACTCCAGGGTGCCCAAGGACTCGTGTGTTGGAGCCAAAGGCATCTGGGGGGTCTCTGCAGCCCCAGCACAGGCAGGACAAGGGTAAATGTAACTCCAGCAAGTCCCTGGGCTGCCTGGGCTGCAGGAATCTCCACTCCCCAAGGCTCTACACCCCAAATAGTCACCCCCAGCCTCCCGGAATGTGAGATATTCTGGCAATCAGCATTTTGCAGATCAAAGCAGCTGTTCCACCAACATCTTGCCGCCAGCCAAGGAGACAGCCCTGGGCTGACTACAGAGAGCTGGGGAGGGTGTCTGGCTCAGGCTGGTGCTGTGTGAGGGCACCCACCAGCACCGAGACGTGGCACCCACCCATGGGGTGTTCAGGTGAAGGCTCAGCCTGGCCAGTGCAGAGGAGAGTGGACCTGAGCAGGTCCAAAATTCCAGCTAGCTCATGGGGACCTTCGCCTTGCCCAAGAGGACCCGCTGAGCTCGAAGGGGCCTGGGATGTCCTGTGCCCTATGAGACAGGGTTCCTCTGGGGTGGTGGAGCTCCCAGAGCTCCCAGCAGTGCCCAGCCAGGCCCTGGACAGCCAGGGGTGAGCAGGAGCTGGGGAGGGGGATCACTGAGACCAACACACCATGGTGCTGGCAAAGCCAACCTGGTTTTGCCCCCGTTTCTCCAGTTTGCCACGAGCAGCCCCCACGGCTGAGGGGCAGCAGATCTGCCCCCGTGTCCTGTGCTGGGCCAGGAGCTCCGTTTGCCCTCCCCGAGCTCCCGTTCCACACCACACTGCCCCGAGCCGCCCTCCCCGGGGACAACCGTCTGGGACACCGGCAGAGACAGAGCTCGGCGCTTCCCCAACCCGGTGCCCCGGGGCTGCGTGTCCAGCATCGTCCGTCCCTTCCAAACCCAATCACCAACCAAGTCCCGGCCGGCGGCGCCCCCAGACCCCATCCCCTGCCCGGCCCACGCTTCCCCCGCTGCTCCCCGGGACTGTCCCCTCCGAACCCCCCCCACCTCCATCTCCCGGGGCCCCGGCGGCCCTTACCTGCCTCCACCGGGCGCAGACCGGCGTAGCTGAAGCAGAGCAGGAGCGCGGCACCGGTGCAGCCCAGGAAAGGCTCCATCCCCCGCCGCCGCCCCCGCCGCGCCGCTCNCCCCGCTCCGGTCCCTCCCCCGGCCCCGGGGGGCGGCGGGACGGGGGTGGATCGGGCCCCCCGCGCAGCCCGGCCCCGTTACCTGCCTCAGTTTCCCCGGCCCAGCACTCCCAGGGGATGGGGGGGCTGCTCCCCGCCGGGACCCCCCCCCCCCGGGGCTACCGGGGAAAGGAAAAAGGGTCTCACCCCTGGACCGGGCACAGCAGCGGGGACATATCACGGCTGGTTTCGCGCAGCCCCTGCGAGCCGAGCTCTAAATTGGGAGGTAATGAGGATCAGCTGAGCTGCCAGAATCAGCTGTTCCTCGGGTTAATTAAACCGGCAGCGCGCTGATTAATGGTAACCAGTTGGAGGGGACAGGAGCCGTTTCCTCAGCTCAGAGACCAGCTGCCAAACTGGTCACACTGGGTGGGGGGACCCTGCTCTGCCCACCCCACCAGCAATGGGCCATCCTGCCCCAGCCAGGGTCCCGCTGGGGTGGTCCCAGAGGATGCCAGTGGGCAGGGGGTGCAGGTCCCAGCACACACAGATGAGTCTGACTGGGAGCCCCTGCCCATGCTACTGGTCTGGGCCGTGTTTCTGGGCATCACCACTCGTGTCTGGGTGGCATTGCTCACTCAGCATCTGCCTGATCTTAATATTTATTGTCTGGTCCAAGTATTTATGTGCTTCACCTGCCCCGGAGCATCGTTGGGGTCCCCTCACTCACACCCAGCCTGGTCCCTGTGGTTTGGTTTATGGACTGGTGGTGGTTCCTCTCCGCCCTGCACTAGAGCTGGGCTGGGTGAAGTGGGGAGTGAATTGGGTGTGATGGGCTCAGTGTTGGACCTTCCCCTTCCCATCCTCCTGCAGTGGTGCTGGGGACCCTCTGGCCATGCCCAGACCACGGTCGTGCTTGTGGATCACAGCTGAGGGGTCACCTCACACAGATGAGACCCTGCAGAGCTCCCAGTGCCTCCCCATGAGCCAAAGCCCCTTCCCAGGGCAGCGCCAGGTGCCCATCGCCCAAGTGAGACCCAAAAAGCCTCCAGCAGAGCCAGGGGACAGCCCTGCCCTGCCAACCCCAGCCCTGCACCGTTCCACTGCTCTTTCCTCAGCCTGAGACGATGACAATTCCCAGCCTGGTGTGTGTGTGATGGTGCCAGGGCTGTGCCCACCCCACAGCCCATCCAGTGCCAGGGCACTCGCTGCTTCCCAGGGAGGTGCCTGTGGGGCCTCCCTTTCATCTCCTGCCTGGCAGCAGATGAAAATTTCATCACTTCAGCTGTGAAGGGGCAGGGGAGGAGCAGGAGCCCGGGGCTGGGGGGGAGCTCAGCCCCTCACCAGAGCAGCCTGCACTGAGCTGGGTGCCCACTCCAAATGCAGTCGCAGGTAGCTGGGCTGGGTGAGCTCAGGTGATGGAGCCAGGATTTGGGCACAGGAATGGCCACAGGCCGGGCTCCTGCCTCCCCTGGGTCTTCTCTCCCTGGAGCATGAGGCTGGGCAGCAGACCCTGCCAGGCTCTGGGCTCCTGCTGGTGCTCCCTCCATCAGCTGAGCACCCAGAGCAGGAACATGAGCCCCCAGTTCCGAGGCAGACACAGACAAAGTAGTTCCAGCTGTCTCAGGAATGCAGAGCTGAGGTCGCAGCAGGATGTGCTGCCTCTGCACAGGGAGCCCCAAATCCCCCAGCAGCCGTGAAATGGAGGGATTGTCACACAAACCCAGGAACTCCCTGCAGCTGCTGGCCCTGGGAAGGTGCCTCCTGGGCTGGACCCACCCTGGGCTGGCAGCGAGCTGAGGTTGGGCCTCAACACATGGGACAGCCCCTGGTTTGCCCCAGTTACTCCTGGCAGATGTGGGAGGACCGGTCCCTGTCCCTCCGCTGCCTCCCAGGCTCCCACAGGAGGGTTTTTGATGTGTCCTGGTATTTTTCCAGAGGCTGAACACAGTTAACACTCCAATTCCCTGCTTTTTCCTTGCCCTCTTTCTAAATACAGATGAAACATTTGCTCTTTTCCAGCCCCATCACATCCACCATCCCCAGCAGGTTCTTGGGGACACCATAACCACACCAAGGTCCCTTCTGGGGGCTCAAGGTGCCCCTGGGCGCACGGGGCATCCCAACCTGTGCTTGTCCCTCTCCTGTCCTCTCTCTCTCCACCAGGCAGAGCCTTTTGGGGTGTCCTGTGCTCCCCTGTGTGGTGCAGAGCCTCCTCCACCCCCCCAGCCCATCCCAGCCCATCTTTATTCCAGTCACACGACATCCATGGCGCGTTCCTGCTTTGCCAATTAAGTCCCAGCTCTAATTACGCACTTGGACTCGCCAGTCGCTCACGAGACAGACACTTGGGAGGCCACCAGACAGCCCCATCCTCACACCTGGTCCCCATCCTGTCCCACCTCACCCTAAATACACTGGGCTGGGCTCCAGCAGTAGCTGGGCACTGAGACCATGACCCTGTGTCACAAAAATCACCCTGTGGGGTAGGGTCAGTGAGAGGGGCCGGTTTTTTGGCCCGGTTTGCCTCCAGTGCAGCCCATGAGAGAGGGGGACGTGGTGGCTGAGATGCTCTGGATGGGCCCCAAGAGGGACAGACCAGGTCCCCAGGGGGTGATGGTGGGACAGAGGGGTGCTGGTAGAGCCAGGGACCCCCATGCTGCTTCTCTGCAGAGGATCCCGGACCCCAGAACTGCAGTGGTGCCCCAGGAGCAGCTCGGCCACCCCAAACCATCACCTGCAGCACCTCAGGGGGAAGGTGCCCAGCACCCCATGGCAGAGCACCAGTGGGGGGTGCTGTACAGGGTCCTGCGGGGTGTAGAGGATGCTGTGGGATGCAGAGGATGCTGTGGGGTGCAGAGGATGCTGTGGGGTGCAGAATGCCACGCTGAGAAGGCGCGGTGGGTGCTGTCTGGGTGATGTGGGGTGCAGGGGATGCTGCAGGGTGCTGGGGTGCTGGGTGCCAGGCTGGCAGGGTGCTGGGTGCCAGTCCCAGTGCCCGGTGCCGCCCGCAGCCCGGTATTACCGAAGGCCGCTGCTGCCACCTGCCGACACCCCGCTCAGCACCGGGGGGGGGGGGGG
>VYZX01031950.1:107226-129433 GCA_013401335.1 Brachypteracias leptosomus
CCAGCTGCATCTTGCCAGGGGTGCCCTGTGCCCACCTCCCGCCCCGCTGCATCTTGCCGGGGGTGCCCCGTAACCCACCCCCCCGGGGGGAGCTTTCCCTGGGTGTGTTCCTGCCAATCTCCCTCTCTCCGGGGGTGCTCGGGTCGGGGGGAATCCCCTGTAGCCCCCTCCCCAGCCGCCCCGGGAGCATCTTCCCTGGGGGTGCCCAATCGACCTTCCAGAGGTGTCAGCTTTGGGGGGGATCTTTGCAGACCCCTCTCGGGGTGCTGAGCCTCCCATGGGCTCCCATCCCAGCAGTGGGAGCTGCCCCTGGCACTGGGGAGGGGACACAGCCCCCAAGGGCAGTGGGGCTGGGGGTCGTATCATTCCCAGGGTGCCCTGGATGGGGACCCCTGGGTGGGGTGGGGACACGCAGATCCTCCCCCAGGCTGCTGGAGTGGGGCTGGAGCTGGGCTGGGGGTGATGGGGGGACACTGCATGGTCCCAGCCCCCTGTAACTGAGTGGTCCAGCCCTACTGGGCTGCTCCTCTCGGGGAGGCTTGTTTGCCCCCAAAAGGATGGGGGGTTTGGGGGTGCTGGGGCCACTCCCTACTTTGGCTAAGACAGCGGGTGCTGCAGGCACTGAAGCCCCCCATGCACCCATGAAGCCCCCCGAGCTCATCCTTTCCCCACACATGGGCCGTGATGCAGCCTGGGGTGGGGACAACGGGTCATGGTCCCCTCAGATCCCTCAGCGTGGGGACCTGGGGTGTGTGGTCAGACCCTAGGCAACCCCCTGACCTCCTCCCGGTCCCTCTGCCCTCCTCGGGGCTGACCCTGGTGGGATGGGATGTGCTGGGTCCCCCAGGGATGTGGGCACCCTGAAGTGGGGAGGGGGCCCCAAGGAGAGACCCACAGCCCCCGGCCCTTCCCGGGGATCTGGTGCCAGCCAGAGGCATCAAATATTAACAGAGGCAGCAGAAGAGCTGAAAATAACCCTCCCTCCAAGGGAGCTGACCCAGATCTGGCCAGCCCCAAAGCTGGGCTGGACCCGGAGCCCCACCAGCCAAACCCAGCCCCCTCTCCTCCTCCGGGCTGCTCTGCCCTCCCGATGCCAGCTCTATAGCGCCTATATATTATGCAAATGAGCTATAAGGGCTTATTACGCAAACGCCAGGGGGCCGGCGCTGCCCAGGGCGGGTTGGTCCCCAGGGCTGGCCCTGGAGGCTCAGAGAGGGCAGCGGGGATGGAGGGGACCACATCGGCCTCCGCCCGGGTGCCCGGGGGCTGCCAGGGAGCTCTGCCCCATCCCTCTCCCCTCCTGTAGTGCAGAGGGACCCCCCCCCCAGGTGCCTGTCCCACAGCAGAGCCGGTCCCAGCGTGTCCCAGCGGCATGGGGAAGCAGAACAGCAAACTGCGCCCCGAGATGCTCCAAGACCTGCGGGAAAACACCGAGTTCTCCGACCTGGAGCTGCAGGGCTGGTACAAGGGTTTCCTGAAGGACTGTCCCTCCGGCATCCTCAACGTGGAGGAGTTCAAGAAGATCTACGCCAACTTCTTCCCCTACGGAGATGCCTCCAAGTTCGCCGAGCACGTCTTCCGCACCTTCGACACCAACGGGGACGGCACCATCGACTTCCGAGAGTTCATCATCGCCCTGAGCGTCACCTCCCGCGGGAAGCTGGAGCAGAAGCTCATGTGGGCCTTCAGCATGTACGACCTGGATGGCAACGGCTACATCAGCCGGGAGGAGATGCTGGAGATCGTGCAGGTAACTGCTCCCCAGCCCCCGTCGCGGCTCTTGGCGGATGGTCCTGGATGTCACCCTGGGGGCGATGGTGGCCATGGGTGGGTTGGGGGCAAACATCCTGATCTAACCCCCAGCACAGGGCTTGACGTGCCTGGGATGGAGCCTGTTGCTGTCTGCAGAGAGCTGCTCCCTGAGCTTTGCTTTGGGATCAATGTAACCTGGGGCATGCCCTGGTCCTTCCCTGTTCTGGGGACATCCTTTTGTCACCCATCCTGGTGCTCCTGGCACCCCAGGGCAGAGGGTTTGTGTGGTCAGCAGACCCACAGCAGATGCTCTCCTTGCTCAGACCTCAGCCCAGTGGCACTGGCATCGGAAGGTGACGCTTGAGGCCATTGTGGTGGCATCTCAATGGGCATCTCCACCCTGCAGGAGCAGCTCCCATCTACCTCCTGCATCCGGGTTGTCTCCTTGGGGCTGCTGCTCGCATCTGCCCCGGCTGTGCTGGGAGCTAAAGCTCCCCATAACCACATGGGGAGGGTGTTAGACCCCAGCCCTGCAATGGGGTCCCACCTTGCAGGTGCCCACCTTGCACCCACCCTCAGCCCCGTCTCCCTCTCCCAGGCCATCTACAAAATGGTCTCCTCGGTGATGAACATGCCTGAAGACGAATCAACTCCAGAGAAAAGAACGGAAAAAATCTTCCAACAGATGGATACTAATAACGACGGTAAATGAGAGGAGATGGAGGGGATTAAGGGAAAGGTCTCGTGGCTAAATCCGGGGGTCTTAGAAGGAGCCGCACGCACGCTGATTAAATGGCTCCGTTGGGGTGGCCAGGGGGAGCCCCGAGAGCTGGAGGGGCTCAGGGTGCTCCCACAGCCTGGGGAGCAGACCTCAGGGGTGCTCAGGATCCCAGGGGTGCTCAGGACTCCAGGGGAGCTCAGGACCCCAAGGATGCTCATCCCGGGTGGGTGGGTGTCCGTGGAGTGTGTCGGGACATCTCTGGTCCTGTGTGTGCAGCCAGGGTGTGTTGGTGGCCCCCAGGCTGAGCCGTGTCCCCCCCTCGCAGGGAAGCTCTCGCTGGAGGAGTTCATCAAAGGTGCCAAGAGCGACCCGTCCNCCAGATGGTCACTGCCACTGTCCCTTGCCCGGCTCCCGGGTCCCCACCACCGTGTCCCCACAACCCCTCGCGGGGAGAGAGCTGGAGCTCGGCTGAGGTTGGGGCAAGGGAGGGATGTTCCCATCGCTTGGGGGGCTCCCTCACTGGTTCAAGGAGGGGGGGGATGATGGAGGTAGGGTCTACCCCAAGCAAGGATGGTCCCCCCCAGCACCAGGGGCTCAGAGCAAGGGGACAACCCAGTGCAGTGGGAAAGGCTGGTGGTGAAGCCATCGCTGCATCTCCGGCGGGCGTGGGGACACGGCCCATGGGGACAAAGCCCCAGGGGCGTGGGGACCCCCAGCACCCCCCCAGCATGCACACACTGCCAGGGCCATGGGGCCAGCCCAGCCCCTTCCCCACGGCCGGCGCACGGGCAGGGGCCGTGGGGAGGGGACGAGCTTCTGGTCTTTTAATACCTGCAGAATAAAGTTTGTGTCAGTGCAGTCGGTGGGAAGGGGACCATCGATGCCGAGGGGAAGGTTCCTCCCCACAGGGTCTGGATCCAGACCGGTCGCCTCCCTCGTTGCAGCCCCAAGTGCCCCGAAGCCGTGGGGATGGGCTGATGTCTCTTGGCTGGTGGCATCCAGGGGATGTGTCCTCCTGATCGCTGGGCTGGGGAGCAACTGGGTCTTGTCATGGTGTTGGGACTGGGCAGGGCTGGCCGGGGGACACCCATGGGGTCAGCCCTTGGGCTCTGCTCAGAGCCAGGCAGTTTCCACACTGTCCAGCCTCAGCAAGTCCAGGCACTGCCCAGGATCAGGGCTCTCCGCAGGAGCTGCCTGCAAGGAGACCTGCAAGCCAGAGACAACAACAGGAGTGAGAACTTTGGGTCAACGAGTCTTACCCCCATTCCGGAACCCCTGAGCCCAGCCAGGTCCATCCCAGCCCTGCACGGGAACAGGCCGGTGCTGAGCTCAAGGACTGGGGGTCACCTTCCTCCGCTGCACCCCCCGGCAGCAGCGGCCAAGGCGGAGGAGGTCGGTGGTGAGCAGGAGGCAGCGGATGCCGAAGATGATCTCCATGGAGTCGAGCAGGAGGGAGATGACCCAGAGGCACAGCGTGGAGCTCTGTGAGGACATGAGGCATCAGATCCTCACGCTTCCCCCACCCCCAGGCCAGGCATCCCCAGCCCCTTGGAGACTCACGTAGACACGGGTGGGATCGAAGGGACACTCGCGGGAGACCGGGGAGAGGGCAGCGTTGATGGGGGTGCAGGGGGCCAGCAGTGCCCGGCCATGGCTGCCCAGTGTCAGCCCGATGGACACAACCATTCCCAGCAGGCAGGAGAGGCAGCCCAGTGTGCTGCTGGTGCTCAGGGCAACAACCACCCACCTCTGCAGCAGGGGAGAGAAGCAGCAGCGCCATGAGCCAGGGTTGTGCGCGGCCACCCAGCCAGGGTCCCTCCTGGGGACGGTCCCCAAATGAGGGGACACACTCCATGGGATGGCCACAACCTGTGGGGTGCTGGGAGAGGGGCTGGGGGTGCTTACGAGGGCAGCAGGGGCGAGGAAGAGGGACAGCATGAGAGCAGCAATTCCACAGGAGATGGTCTGCGGGGAAGCAGGGGGAGGTCAGTGACACGTTGCCCACCAGCCCCAAGGACATCGATCCCTTTTCCCTGTTGACATTGTCCCTGAAAGCTCATCCGTGGTGGGGGGTAGTGCTTCATCTCCCTCAGCCTCTGTAACAAGTCCTCGTGCATTTAACCCCCCTGGTTTTGTGCCAGAAAAGCTTATTTAGAGCAGGGAAGGGGAGGTGCAGCAGTGGATCCCTCCCGCATCCTCCTGCATCCCACCTCCTGCTTACCCTGAATCCACACCACATCTACCCCACATCCTCCTCTATCCCACCCTGCATCCATAGCACATCCACCCTGCATCCCACCCTGAATCCCCAGTACATCCAGCCCTCATCCTCCTGTATCCCACCTCCTGCCCACCCTCCATCCCCAGCACATCCATCCTCATCCTCATCCTCCTGTATCCCACCCTGCACTCATTCACATCCACCCCAGATGCCCCCGATGCCCTCTCCCAGCCCTGCCTCCCGTGGTACCAGCAGTGCAGAGATGATGGAGCTGGTGTTGGTGACAGCGTACAGCAGGGAGATGGCATCCTGGGGGCTCACCACGAAGCGGAGGACGGTGCCATGGACGAGGGCACCAGCGATGAAGTTGAGGTGCCCGATGATGAGGAGGATGAGCCCCGTTTTCATGAGGATCCTTTGGTGGCTGCTGGGATCGAGGTGGCCTGAGGCAGAGGGGAGAGGAGGGCTGGGCAAGGAGGCTGCACAGCGAGGGGTGATCAGCACTGAGCCATCCCTCCTGCCCTTGCACCATGCTCAGCACTGGCACAGGACATTTGGGCACAGCCCCAGAGCTGGGTGAGGCAGGAGGGGATGTGGTGGCAGCCACTGGCAGCCCAGGTATGCAAACCACAGCTCCAGCCGGCTCTCCTGGGACTGGGGCAGTGGTGTGGTGGGGACAGGAGCTCCTGATGGGGTGGAAAGGGCCGGGGCTCCCTGTGGCAATGGGGAAGCTCTGGGGAGAGAAGCTGCCCATGAACAACAGCTCCAGTGCTGGCTCCTGGCACCCGGTGCCATGAGGAGTGACCGTGGCAGCAGTGGTGGGGCCAACTCAACCTTGGGACACTTTTCTTGCTCACCCACCATCACCCGGGTGCTCAGCCCAGCTCTGGCCCTGCCTCATCCCAGTCCCTCTGCCCCCCTCCCTCCCCACCTCCCTTTCCCTGCAGTGCTGGAGCCACAGGGAGGGCTGGGGCTCCCTCCCATCACCATCACCAACACCAGACCCAGACTCACCCACTTGACACATCTTCACCAGGCCAGGATCAGGCCCTCAGAGCCCCTTGATGCCCCCAGAGCCTGTCCTGCCCTCAGCCCCCGTATCCACCAGGGTGTCCATGGGGCCAGGCAGGATCAGGACCAGGCGACCGGAGCCTCTCTCCTGCTGCACCCCACTGCCACCCCAATTCCTGTCAGACCAGCTTCCCGGGACAGACAAAGGGATAACTCCACCTTTGCCTGCCTCCAAATGGAAGCACAGCCCTGTCCCCACCCCTTGGCTCCCTTTGCCACCAAGCCAGTGTGCAAGCTGTGCCACTGTCACATGCCAAGCTGCCTCATCCCCTTCCTCATCCATCCCCCACCTCCCCAGCGTGCTCAAATCAGTCCCCCCCTGGCAGCAGGCTGGGGTCTGGCCAGACAAGTCCAAGACCACGAGCTGAGGGTCTGGGAAGGGGCAGCCCTTCAGGGTGGGATGCTGAGGGACCATGGAGCAGAGACAAGCACCATCGGGTACCAGGGACTGACCTGCAGAGAGAGGGGAAAGCAGAGAGGTCACTCCCCAGGAGGTGACCCAGAGGAGGCAGTTTGGTGGCAATCACCCCCATGAAGCATCCAGGGGTCACAGATTGCAAGAAGCTGGGGACAACAGCTTGGGGAGGTGGCTGTGGGAAGAGCAGCCCTGGTCTGCTCACATCAGAGGTGCTTTGGGGGGATCCTTGCTAAATGACACTCTCTGCACAGCTCCTTGCAGGCATGAGGCATCAACAATTTAATTCCAGGGACAGCAACACAGCCCCAGCTCCTAGGACTGGTCTGGGAAGGGCTTAGTCCAGACAGAGGCTCAAAGATACTTGTCTGTAATATTCCACCCGAGGCACCAGCCCAGCCCTCAGCCTCTCTGATCCCTCACACCCAGCAGTGCTGGGAATTAGGCTCAGCACAGCATTGAGCCTCATCCTTCCCCTCTTTTAACCTCCACCCAGCCCTGCTGCAAGGGAGCCAGGAGAGGAGAAACTTCTTCCTTCTACAGCTGCAGGACAAAGCAGGTCTGGCCACCACAGCCCCACATGGCACATGCACCATCCCCATCACCACTGTGGACAGAACAAGGCTGTCACCTCCACTTTCTAGAGGTAGAAGAGATGTCCCCATTTTCCCCACACCAAGGCAGTGTTTAGAAACACCTGAGCAAAGCAGCCAGAGGATTTCACCAGACATCTTGGGAAAGGATGAGCTGGATGCAAGTCCAATGACAACCAGAGTCTTTATTCAAATAGTCCCTTGGGGTGGTTGCAGACGTACAGACACACGTACATATTTACACTCTTACACACCTCACAGAGCTTGAACCAATAAATTAAAACAAAACGAGGGCGGGGGATTGTTGTGGTGGTTTTGTTTTTTTTTCCTTTTTCTCTTTTGTCACGTAAGAAACAGCAGCTCCTCGAGGGGGGGCAGCTGGAGAACCAAACAGAAGCCAACACGGACACGACCCTGCCCTGAAAGCCAGTGTGCTCTTCAGAGGAGCCCACTTCATACTCTGGCTTCGATGCACTCCAGTTTGACCATCTCATCCAGCCTGCAGCCCTCGGCTTGGGCACAGTGGCTCAGGGGGGCACTTGGGCTGTCAGCACCTCGAGCAGGGGGGGTCTGGGGGCAGGCTGGTGCAGTCTGAGGAGGGGGAGAGTCACACTCATCCAGGGTGATGTCTGGCACGTCGTCCGACTGGCTGTCGGAGCTCTCCAGGTCGCTCCGTATGCTCTCGGGCTGGGCCAGGGTGATGTCCCAGGTTTTGCTGGCAAGGCAGTCCTTCTGCTCACAGTTCTGGTGTTTGCACGTCTGCTCCTGCTCGCCGTCCTCTTCCTCTTCCTCCTCCTCCTCCTCCTCCTCTTCCTCGATCTCTGCCATTTGGGTGTGGACGTGCAGGGAGTCCTCGGTGCTGCTGCCGCTGGCCAGCTGGTAGTGACTTGGTTTGGCTTCAATGTCCACCTGGATCTCCATGTTATTGCACTCCCTGCAGGAACAAGCACCCTCGTGTTACTGGGAACAGTTACTGGGTTTGACTGGGGCCCTGCATGGCTGTAGCAGGAGGATCATGCTTCCCAAACATGAGCAAGATGCTGCTCATCACCCCACAGCCCTCCTCGAGTCCTCCTCACAGCAGCCGAGATCATCCCCAGGCTGTGGGCCAGGAACCAAACTGGGAAAGCACCAGAATCCCCCACAAGCAGCCAACCTTGAGGGTTCTGGGCAGCAGATCCCCTCCTCAGCCTCCACATTACACACGAAAGCTGCTCCCAAATTGTCCCCAGTTGTCCTTGTGTGCAAATAAAGGGATCAATCCACTTGCCAGCCACACAAGAGCCACCTGGTGCAGCTACAGTCATCTCACCACCCACAGCAGCACCTTGCAGAGCACAGATTTTTTTCCAGGACACCCACCACCACCACCAGCACCATCACATGTCCTCCTACCTGTCCTGGGGGTTGTAGGAGCTGATGATGGAACCAGCCATGGCTCGAGTGCTGGCGTTGTCGCTGATAGCCCCCAGGCTGACCGAGTCTTTGGGGAAAATCTCCTTCTGGACATCTGCCTGGACTTCCAGCCTGCAGGGAAGAAGAAGATTCCTCAGAAATGCCCCAGATGGTCCCTGAGGAGCACCAACCACTCTCTGTTCACCATGGGAAAGGCAGAGGCCACCCCGTGCTGGTGCAGCTCAGCACGACAGCATTTAACCCTAATGATTCCTCCCATTCAGTCCCATTTTTGGCTCCATTGAGGTAAATCCATTCTGTTTTCCATGATGAAGGTGAAGTTGTGTTTCTCTGACTCACACAATTCCTACAAAGAGCTGATTTCCACGACTCTGGTGTGCAGCCCTGATTACATCCTGGCTGCCCCATCAACACGTGTCTCTAATTACCCAGCAAACTGACTCATAGGCAAGTTCAGAGGAAAATTGTGGCGTAACCTCCAGACTTGGAAAGCAGAGAGTGCTTGGTGCAGAACAGGCAGCATCAAAGCCTCAAGGACTGGAAGATCTTTAAGCAGGCCAAGTAGACATCTCTGTCCTGTTCCCAATTAACCTGAAGCATCAGCTCTGCAGCTTCAAGTTGCTCAGTGGGGACAGGATCGTATCTTTTGTCCTTGCAAGAACCAGCCCAGCACTGAGCCCAGAAGAGCCTGATCTGCTGGGATTGGTTATTTTATAACAGATCAGGATACAAAAATACTGGGACATAACTCCTAAGTCAAAGAAAGACCACTCATAGAATCATTTAGGTTGGAAAGGACCTCTAGGACCATCAAGTCCAACCTTTGTCCAACATCTCCCTGACCCCCAGACCATGTCCCAAAGCTTAAAATCTACTCGTCTGTTGAACCCCTCCAGGGATGGTGACTCCACCACCTCCCTGGGCAGCCTGGTCCAGTGCCTGACCACTCTCTCAGTAAAGAACTTCTTCCTAACATCCAATCTAAACCTGCCCTGGTGCAACTTGAGGCCATCACCTCTTGTCCTGTCATTAGTTCCTTGGGAGAAGAGCCCAACCCCAGCCTCACCACAACCTCCTTTTAGGTAGCTGCAGGGAGCAATGAGGTCTCCTCCAAGCTGAACCATCCCAGTTCCTAAAGCTACTCCAAAACCACAGGCCTGGGGAACCTCTACCTTTTTCTGGCTGTGCCCATCAGCTCAGTTACCTGCTGTACTTCCCCTTGCCCCCCGAGAGGACCCCGCCGCTGAGGGTGCCCCCCGAGAGGGCAGCGAAGCTGGCAGTCTCACTGTAGTTGCCCTGCATCACGCTCAGCCCGTCCGTGGGGCTCCCACTGGTGCTCAGCACACTGGTCAGCCCCTCGATGCTGCTCTCACCAATGCTGGGGTTCTTCAGGGCTCGCCAGGCGTCGGCCACTGCGGGGGAAGAGCAGCACAGGGACTGGAATCAGCAAGGGAAGGGTCTGGCGGGGCAGAGAGCAGGCAGCACATGTCTCATCTCACACTGCTTCATTCGGGGCAGGGAAGATGAGATTTTGCTTTGAGCTCCTCAGCTGGTCGCCAGCAGAAGACTGAAGCAAATAACTGCTTCTAGCCAGACCCAGGTGAAGAGAGATGTTCAAAAAATCCCAGTGTGGTGGGGTTGGAAGGGAGCTCTGGAGATCATCTGGTCCAACCCCCTGCTCCAGCAGCTCACCCAGAGCAGGGGCCCAGCAGCGTGTCCAGGCCCCTTTGGAATCTCTCCAGACAAGGAGACTCCACAACCTCTCTGGGCAGCCTGGGACAGGCTCCAACACCCTCACCCCAAACAAGTTTCTCCTCCTGTTCACATGGAACCTCCTGGGTTCCAGTTGGTGCCCAGTGCCCCTTGTCCTGTCACTGGAGGCCACTGACAAGAGCCTGGCATCATCCCCTTGAGCCCCACCCCTTAGATACTGATAAGTAGATATTTATTCAGATTTGGGAATCACAGAATTGCCATAGTTTGAAAGGACCTCTAAGATCATCGAGTCCAACCATTATCTATTGGAAACATTAAGACCCCTCTACCATTTCATGGCAAAAAGCAATAACAGGGTCTTTCTTCCCCCCCTTTCCCTTCCCTGGTTATCACATTACCTGTGATGGGTCCATCATCTTCATCAAACTCAATCTTCACCCCCTTTCCATTGGCAGTGCTAACTCCACAGCCCCCGCCCCGGCACAGGGAGATGGGCACAACGCCGTAGACATAGGCCAGCATGATGGGGACTCCAATACCTGCAGAGCAGAGTTAAGAGGAGCTTAAGGCTGAGCTTTGCTGGGCAGACAGAAAGGACTCACTGGGGTAGGGACTCTTTTAGTCGTGTTTACATCACTTTTAAAGGTCCTAGTTCACCACTGTGCAGACAGGCAGTGCAGAAGCCCTTCCTTTGTGCTGCTGCAGTGCAGAATGAGGGAACCCCAAGAGTGCAAACAGCCTCAGTTGAACCCCCAAGACATCAGTCTATGGGTAAGAGACAGCTCCATGGGTCAAGGGACTCCATTATGGGTTGTGGCATCGGCCACTGGTGCCCCAAACAAGCCCTGTGCTGGCTCCAGGCCAGCTCAAGCACACGAGGACCTGCAGCCTGGGTGTGAAATGGGGAGACGTGCCCAGAAGAGCACCCAGCAGCCATCTGCAAACTGCCCTTTGGCCACCACCACCTCACAGGGCTGGGCTACCCACTTGTCTCCAGCAGAAGGGAAAGGGGCTGTGTCCACCTACCCACACTGACAGCAGCGATGACTGGAGAGGCAATGACAGACAAGGTGACCCCACCAGTAATGGCCAAGTTCCTCTTGTGCTTGGAGGTCTTCTTCCCCTCATACCTGCTGTGGATCTGATGGAAGGAGAAGCACCAGGTGAGAACAGAGCCTGGCCATGAGCAAACACCAGCAGAAGACATGAATAAGCTTGTGATTTTACAGCCTTGACTCCATTAGCCCTTAAAAAACCTCCTCTTGAGCAGAGATCTCCTCACAGATCAGATCTAGCAGGTGGGTCTGTGTTTAAGAAGCAGAAGCAGCTACAAACACAGGGCTGGAAAGTTATTTCTTCCCTCTCAACAGCACAGCTCATCAGCACAGACACACAACAGCACGACACAGCCCAGGGCAGCACCAAAACACACAAGCAACATTTGCAAGTCAAGGTGTGATACTCATGGTCCAGCCACTGTCCCATAGAGCCCATCATCACAGGAGGTGTTAAAAAAGGACCAGGCTTCTCCTCGGATGCTCCTTGTTCAAGGCAGAGGCACAAGAACCATGCAAAATACATTTTGAGAGGTCTTCAGCCTCTCCCTATCAGCCACCACCTTTCTTCTCCCCACACAAAGCCCAGAAGATAAGACACGGACAAGAAGAGACAACTGAATTCTGCTTCTGTGAAGAGATCCACCCTTCATATCAGCTCTTGAGGACAGAGCACGCCCCAGAAGCCCCAGATCCCTCAGCTCCAGCCTTGTACCCTCCCCACATACCTTCCTCCCGACGTACACGGGGATGCCAATGACCATGGCAGGGATGGCGATGCCAGCGATGAGGGAGATGCCAACAGGAGCCCCGATCAACGTGCCCAGCTGCCACAGGATCTTCTTCTTACGACTCCACGGCTTTTTGCCCCAGAATGTACAGCCAGAGGGGCTGGATGGAAGGAAAAAGAAAACTACATTAACACCACAGCAACTCCTAAATGCCCCAAGAACCTCAAGTTCAGCTTCGACATGAACAAACCCCCAAACTTAGGAAGCAAACAGACAATACAAAAAAGGTTTTGGGTTTTTTCCCCCCTCCATCAAGATTAATTTGCTCATCAAGGTGATTATCACGCTACTGGGACTACGTTTAATATTCAGTATGCTAAGAGCTCTCAAATGCAATTGTACTTTTCTTGGCGTGGAAGAACATCTTCCTGGAGAAAATTCAGATCTTTGGGTGAGAAAGAAGAAAACCTGACTGAAGAGGCAGGGGGATGAAAGGCCAACAAACGAGGAGAACTTCTCTACCCAGCCCTGTAGAAGCCTGGGCTGCTTCCCCTGCTCACCTGAGGTAATGCAGGTCTGAGATCTCCTTCATGCAGAGCCAGCAGAACTCGCAGCCACACACAGCACAGGTCATGTGGTTACAGCTCCCGTCGTTCATCTTGATGATGTAAGCACTGCAACGTGGGCACGGCTTGATGTCATCAGCTGTGGGGAGGAAGCACAGGATTGAGTTGGATTCTGCTGATCATCGATTGAAACCCCTTTATTTCTGTGTGGGCTACTCCCAGATAAAGCAGAGTGGTTCTGTCTTTAGTTTATCTTCAGAGGGAGAAGATGATATTGATGAGACAGATCCTATTTGTCTGGACAGCAAGGACTGAGAAACAGCCACTTTAAAAAGCTTATTCTGGCTCTGAACAGGGTTGTGATGATTTGAGGGTTAAACCACAACAGGGGTGCACCTCAGAATGAGCTTCAAATTAAGCTGGGAACAAGTCCTACCTGCCCTGTCCCAGCCAAGGCGACAGCTTAAGAACAAACCACCACTAAATTGCTCCACAGAGATGATTCATGGGCCAAGAATGACAGAACAACCAGGAGAACATCGGGGGAACTCCGAGCTTGGGTTCAAAAGCAGTCAAAAGGGGAGTGGGGTCTGCAGCCACAGATGGGAGCCCAGTGCAGAGGCTGCCCAGTCCCCAGTTTGCTGCTGGCAGAGCAGGATAAGGGTCCTTCATCTTCTTTAATTCCAGCCTCATCTGATCACAGTTATGCAATGGCTGTGCAGGGGTTCAGGGCTTTGCTGGCAGCCTCTGCAACCCTCCACAATATGAAATCCAGCTGCTGAGACCAGCTCACACCTTATTAATCACTATATTGAACCCAGCAAGAACAGGGTGGGGAAAAACCACTGTCTGAAGAGCCGCCCTTTCAGTGGCTAAGTGCTAAGATCTTCCTGGCAGGGAATCTGCTTAAAAGGATGAAAAAAAAACAAACCCCAAACCTCCTCAGCAACTATTTTTTGCTTGCTGGTTTGCACCACAGGCTGTGGTAGTATCTGTGCTGTCCAGTATCAGCTCCTCTAAGTGGAGCATGTCAAACCCTGACATACCACCGAGCCACCCACGACAGTTCCATTCTGAAGAAGTGTTTTAACATTTAAACTCCTGACAGAGAAGGGAAAAACAGGGTGTTTAGTTTGGGGCTAGGGCGGGGCTTTCTGAAATAGCCCTTGCTGCCCACTTCCAGAGCCACCAGAGTTATTCTGAATGCAGATGAACTCAGCAGACACAGCAGCTCCTACCAGGCAGCGTAGGAGCCTGTGGGTTGGCATCTTCTCTGTACCTGATGTTACTAACACCTAGCAGGGCCTGGAGAGAAGCTCCCCACACTCAGCTAGACATTCGTGCTACTTTCCACTCCTGCAGCAGGCAAATCTGAAGCTGAGAGGTTAAAAAGGGTGTATTTGCTCAGGGTTTGGATCAGCAAAGAGTGAGAACATCCAAGATCAAAGGAGCCACAAGCCCGGCCGGATGAGCTGCTGTGATGCAGAAGGACCCAAAGCACATGGTCACCCTCTGATCTGATCTGTGTTCTTGGAGGAGCCTCCTCAGATTTGTTCTAACACACCTGAGAAGGGAAATGACTCTGAGCTTCACAACCAGCCTCACCAGTGGCTGCTGGAGACCCTCAGCTGGGCCACTCACCAGCGTTCCCTGCAGGGCACTAACACCCCCCTACTTTGGTGGAGATGTTGGGAGGATGGAGTTAAAAACTTTTAGGCTGAATAAGCACATAATGAACTGGTCTGGAACCAGGATAACGAGACTGGAAGGCCCCTAAGACTAAAGGGTGGAATGACCTTGAAGGTTAAAATAACCAGAAACAAGACACAATAATTAAGAGACAGTAAAATTCTGTCAACCTTTGCAGCTAATGCCTTGTTCCGTCTTCTCTACATAAAGCAGGGCCAGATTTGGGTAAAAATCAAAATAGAGGAGTCCCCAACATAACCTGTGGAGATTTTAATACTAAAACCCACCCCTCTAGGAGGAAAATTTAAATATAAATGTAGGATCACCTTAGTGTAATGAATTAGGTAATAGAATGATGAATTAGGGAATAGTCTTAATGAATTAGGTAATGGATGGAGCATGTGTAGAAAGATGTACTAGAATGATGAATTAGGGAATGGTCTAATGAATTAGGTAATGGATGGAGCATGTGTACAAAGATTTGTGTGATGTAAAAGTCATGTAGCCAATCACATCTAGTTTCTTTGTTATTTGCACTGTATATAAACTGCTGCTGTTTGAGCTAACGGTGCTGGATTTGTGGTTTAGCACCCAGCACCCCTGTCTGCAGAACCAAAACAGAGCAAATATCCCAACTTGGCTTCACAGAGTGGGGAAAGGACCCATTTTGGGGGACTACAAGGGAGGGGGTTCATCACCCGGGTGCTGAACTATGCATCTGCAGAACTGAAACAAAGCAAATATCTCAACTCTGTGTCGATTGGCTTCACATAGTGGGGAAAGGACCCTTTTTTGGGGGCTACAGGGAAGAGAGTTCAGCACCCAAGCGCTGAACTATGTGTCTGCAGAACCAAAACAAAGCAAATATCTCAACTCTGTGTTGATTGGCTTCACACAGTGGGGAAAAGACCCATTTTGGGGGACTAGAGGGGAGAGGGTTCAGCACCTGGGTGTTGAACTGTGTCTGCATAACTGAAATAAAGCAAATATCTTGGCTCTGTGTTGATTGGCTTCACATAGTGGGGGAAGGACCCATTTTTGAGGACTACAGGGTAGGAAGTTCAGCACCCAGGTGCTGAACCATGTGTCTGCAGAACCAAAACAAAGCAAATATCTCAACTCTGTGTCGACTGGCTTCACAGAGGGGGAAAAGGACCCATTTTGGGGACTCCAGGGAGGGGGTTCAGCACCCGGGTGCCTTTTTTCTCAGCACCACAGGCAGAACAGCAGCACTGAGTGACCAGAAGAGATGTGGGTCCCTACCTGGGCCGGACTCCTGCCCGTAGCTGAGCCCCGAGGTGTGCTTGGTCCTCACACGCAGGCTCTGGGCGCGCTGCTGCCGCGCCATGTCGCAGGTCTGGTTGGGGTGCCAGATCTGCTTGCAGTGGTAGCAGAACTCTGTCTGGCANCAGCTAATGCCTTGTTCCGTCTTCTCTACATAAAGCAGGGCCAGATTTGGGTAAAAATCAAAATAGAGGAGTCCCCAACATAACCTGTGGAGATTTTAATACTAAAACCCACCCCTCTAGGAGGAAAATTTAAATATAAATGTAGGATCACCTTAGTGTAATGAATTAGGTAATAGAATGATGAATTAGGGAATAGTCTTAATGAATTAGGTAATGGATGGAGCATGTGTAGAAAGATGTACTAGAATGATGAATTAGGGAATGGTCTAATGAATTAGGTAATGGATGGAGCATGTGTACAAAGATTTGTGTGATGTAAAAGTCATGTAGCCAATCACATCTAGTTTCTTTGTTATTTGCACTGTATATAAACTGCTGCTGTTTGAGCTAACGGTGCTGGATTTGTGGTTTAGCACCCAGCACCCCTGTCTGCAGAACCAAAACAGAGCAAATATCCCAACTTGGCTTCACAGAGTGGGGAAAGGACCCATTTTGGGGGACTACAAGGGAGGGGGTTCATCACCCGGGTGCTGAACTATGCATCTGCAGAACTGAAACAAAGCAAATATCTCAACTCTGTGTCGATTGGCTTCACATAGTGGGGAAAGGACCCTTTTTTGGGGGCTACAGGGAAGAGAGTTCAGCACCCAAGCGCTGAACTATGTGTCTGCAGAACCAAAACAAAGCAAATATCTCAACTCTGTGTTGATTGGCTTCACACAGTGGGGAAAAGACCCATTTTGGGGGACTAGAGGGGAGAGGGTTCAGCACCTGGGTGTTGAACTGTGTCTGCATAACTGAAATAAAGCAAATATCTTGGCTCTGTGTTGATTGGCTTCACATAGTGGGGGAAGGACCCATTTTTGAGGACTACAGGGTAGGAAGTTCAGCACCCAGGTGCTGAACCATGTGTCTGCAGAACCAAAACAAAGCAAATATCTCAACTCTGTGTCGACTGGCTTCACAGAGGGGGAAAAGGACCCATTTTGGGGACTCCAGGGAGGGGGTTCAGCACCCGGGTGCCTTTTTTCTCAGCACCACAGGCAGAACAGCAGCACTGAGTGACCAGAAGAGATGTGGGTCCCTACCTGGGCCGGACTCCTGCCCGTAGCTGAGCCCCGAGGTGTGCTTGGTCCTCACACGCAGGCTCTGGGCGCGCTGCTGCCGCGCCATGTCGCAGGTCTGGTTGGGGTGCCAGATCTGCTTGCAGTGGTAGCAGAACTCTGTCTGGCAGCCGTCCCGCTCGCAGGTCAGCTTGGGGCAGCTGGCACAGCCGTAGGCAATGACCGCGTAGCTGGGGAAGGAAGGCACCAGGAGCATTAGAGAATCAGTCACAGAATGGCCGTGGTTGGAAAGGATCTAGAAGATCGTTGAGTCCAAGCATCATCTATCTCTGCCAGGCCCACTTCTATCATGGTTCTATGAGGACTTGATGATCCTAGAGGACCTTCCTTCTGTTGGAAAAGACCTCCAGGATCATCAAGTCCAACCTTCACCCAACATCTCCCTGACCCCCAGACCATGTCCCAAAGCTCCACATCTACTCGTTGTTTGAACCCCTCCAGGGATGGGGACTCCACCACCTCCCTGGGCAGCCTGGGCCAGTCCTTGACAACCCTTTCCACGTAGAAGATTTTCCCTAATGTCCAACCTCATCCTCCTCTGGTGTAATTAGTAAAAGATGAAGTTACCAAGTGATAGTGCAGTGATCCCAGGGCAGCTCGGGAACTGAGCTGCTCTGTTTGAAGCAGCTGGTTGAAGAGCTGCTGTGGTGAGGTCTCTGGCTGTGCCAAGCAACATGTGCTTGTACCTCCAGAGCCTGCAGCAACGTTTTGTTCCATTAATTAATGAATCTCAGACTCCAGCTTCTTTATATGACAAAATAAACTGTTGGGCCTCAGGCATTGTGAAAAGTATTTAAGCCCACTTCTCATGTCTGATCAGTGTCCAAACAGCTGCCTCCACGCTGGACAAATTCCTGCTCCCTCCAGTCCTGAGCCTTGCACTGCAGGGCCTGAAATTAAGTGGTGCTAATTGGGTTACTTGAGGCAGACACCTCTTAGACAGCTCACAACACTGGCTTCTCACTGTCAATTCACACAGACCAGATTTGTCTTGTCCAGTATGTCTGGTTCACAGCTTGAGGGAGCTAGGGGTGTTGAACCTGGAGAAAAGGAGGCTCAGGGGAGACCTTCTCACTCTTGACAGCTCCCTGAGAGGAGGTTGGTGCCAGGTGGGGTTGGGCTCTGCTCCCAAGGAACAAGTGATAGGACAAGAGGAAAGGGCCTCAAGTTGTGCCAGGGCAGGTTTAGGTTGGACATGAGGAACAATTTCTTGCTGCCAAGGGTTGTAAAGGGCTGTGGTGGAGTCCCCATCCCTGGAGGGGTTTCCAAGACATGAAGACGAGGTGCTGAGGGACATGGGTTAGTGGTGCCCTGGCAGTGCTGGAGGAATGGTTGGACTCAATGACCTTAAAGGTCTCTTCCTACCAAAATGATTCTATGATTCCACTGACTCAGGTTCAAGTTGCTCTTTCCAGGCACCTGTGGCTGAACACACCCCCCCCAGATCTTTAGGACAGATATTAGGGTGGATGCTGAATGGCCCAGGAGTTTAGGAAAGCTGAGGTTGACCTGGAAACTTTATTAACTAAAAAAAAATGAAATAAAGCTTTCCACATGTAACTATCTCAAGATAGCTGCACATGGAGATCAAGCTCCTCTTGATCACTTCCTTTTTTAAAGAGCAGTGAAGAACACACTCTGCCTTCAGAATAAGCCAAAAGTGGAGTAAACCCAACTGAATGTGCAGGAGAGGGAGGCCAGGTTCAACCAGCTCACTTCTGATCATAGTGAGATGCTCCCAGAAGGAAGTGAGGGGTGTCCAACAGCGTGAGCACCACCACCCAGCACCTCCAGAGGCAAGCTGACTTACAGTCACCTCGGATGGGGCTGCTCCCACTGGCAGGGGCTGAACTGAGCAATTCCAGAAGCTCCTCCCAGTTCCCCACCACCAGTATGGCCAAGGGGTATTTTTGTTGCTCCCCCTCAGTATTTTTGTTAGCGGTCAGAGGAGGATCAACTCCTGTTTCAGCTTTTCTATTTGGAGCTCATGCAGCTCCAGTTGTATTTGCCTCTTCTCAGAGGCAGCAGCGTGAGAACCACTGAATGTGTCACACCACAATGATTCACATCCCGTGGGAGTTGGAGCAACTTCATCCTGCCAGGGTAGGACACAAGCACCAAAGAAACAACATCTCTGAGCTGAGCACGGGGCCGACAGGCACGACAAGGAGGTCTCCATGTGCATCCATGGCCACAAGTGTGAAGGTTTGGAGGACAGACAGGATATAGATGGCCCAGGGGGGTGGGAGGGACAAGTTTGACCCACGTTGAGTCCTACATATCTCGTCTAGGGATGCATCTTTACCCTGTCACTATCATACAGGCAAAGACCTACCCCTGGCAAGCAAAAAAAAGCTTCATTGCCCAACTGAGTTAGGACATGCTGCTATTTCAAACCACAACGGCAGGCTGGGAAAGCTCAGTGTAATATATTGAGCAACTCCACACACTAAATTAACCCCTCACTAGAGATGCTGGGGGTTTTTGGAGCAAATCCTATGAGAAATGAAAATTGTTATTGCTTATGTTTTATTCCTAGAGCTGAAATGAAATGAGCTTTATTTGAAAGTAGGGAAACGATGGCTCGGCTAAAACCCCCTGGCACTTGTACCCAATTTGTCTGTATTTCAAATATCATGGCCAAGCCCACAGCTGGGGGGACATCACCTGCATGGTTGTCTATTAGGGAAGGAAAGAACATATCTCTGGATTCAAGGTCAACTAGAAAAAGGCTGTTGAAGCCACATGTGTAGGATCAGCCATGGATGGCCAACATATCCCCTCTTCACCTGACTCAGGGCACATCACTGTGTTACCAGCTGCTTTCAGGTGGGTGAAAAGGGAAGCTCTGACTTTTTGTCATGCAGTGACAGTGTCTTCCCAAGACCCCAGCCCACTCCTTGGGTGACCACGAGCTGCCTCCACCCCTCTCAGAGCCTCACCAGTTGCCTCCATCCTCATTCACCGCGCTCAGCTACACAGCCCCACTCCTTTAAAGGCTCTGTTATTCTCCCAACCCTCTGCGTGACAGTGACAAACACTAGACAGTGATGCCACCTGACTGTAGCAAGGGGAAACAACAAAAAAAAAGCCCTGCAAACATAGAAAAAATGATTTGTATTGCGATTGATGGCGCATCCATTGACTAGTGTTGCCATGGCAACACGCACTGGTGTTGTGCTGGTCCTCCTCCTCCTCCTCCTCCCCAGCAGCTCTCCCATTTACGACAGACTGCAGCAAGGATGCTGCCTGCGTGCCACACACCCAGGGGTTTGTCCTCCAGCACCCAGCAGCCCCTTGCTGCTGTCACCTGGGTGGTGGGTGACACCCTGTGCCCCCAGCCCCATGCTCAGGCTCCCTACACAGGCACTACTACAGTGGGGAAGCCCGTTGTAAATAATTCATACCCTGCCTTTACATAAGCACGGCGAGCTGGGAGGGATGAATAGGGTGATTAATTCCTCTCCCCGCCGGAGGGCTGGTTCCAACAGCCTTTGTTCCAGCAATAGGGACACACCAGCAGCACTGGGCCATGAGAGCTGCCTGGTTTCCAACAGCCCCACGGTCACTTCTGGCCTCTCCCGGGCAGCTCAAGAGGAGGATGCCCATGGTAGGCACTGTCCAGCTCACCCTGCGAGCTGCCTAATCGGGGAGGAGGCTTTTGCTGGCACAAAGAGCCGTGTGTGGCACCAGTCTGCCCAAAGCAAGGGTTGGATCAGGCTGGGGCTGGGTTACTGTCAAAGAGGCAACGCCCTCCAAGCTGTGCTGGGGCCAGCTCCTTCCAACCAGCCAACCTGGCTGACGTTTACACCTTAACCCTGGGCACAGATAAAGATCACAGCAGCCAAAGAGCTGAGATTCGGTGAGCAGGAACTGGATTTTCTCAGCTGGTTAACAGCAGGGGCATTCCCTCTGGTGCTGCTCTGTGGGCAGCATAACCTGCTCTATCTCCCTGATCTCAGCCCCAGCGCTACTGAAATACCAAGAACACACACTCAATCTTGCTTCAGAAAGGAGCCAAAGCTGCTGCTCGCTGTTAATGCTGCCCTTTGAAGAAAGGAGCCCTTCTGGAGGGATGCTCAGAGGCTGTGAAATGGGAGACCTGAGCCAGGTTAAATGATTTGCATAGGAGAGCTATTACAGTGCTCTGATTAAATCTTCACCACCCTCCCACCACGCTTTCCATTCTCGCTACTAGGTCAGACTTTCCTTTCACACTCTCGCTGCCCGGAATCGGGATCCCAGCCGAGTTCTAGCTCAACTTCACAGCACTTCTCTCCGTTTCCCCAACAAAGCCCTTTTCCAGGCAGCCCTGGCTGACGCTCAAACAGAAACCTCACAGAGTTCGTTTGAAGGAAAAGGGAAGAGAAAATGAAAGCAACACACAGATAACTAAAGCCATCGAGCCTGGCTGGGCTGGCTGCTGGACAGACAGACAGACGTTTCCTCACTTAGGGGATGGATCATGAGTCAACATCACTCCCCTATGCCATCCATCCACATCCTCACTTCGAAAAGTGACTGTTTATGGTTCCTTCATCACTGCCATGGAATCTGCAGGGTGTCCCCATAGCTTGCAAACGGGAAACTCCAAGCTTCCCATTTGTGTGGAAAAAAAAAAGCAGCTTTATTTGAAATTAGGGAAACGATGGCTCAGCTAAAACCCCCTGGCACTTGTACCCAGTTTGTCTGTATTTCCACAATCCTCAAGGTGGATTGTCGGGCTCTAGTGAGGTGGTGGGGATAGATGGAGTGTCATATTGGTCGTTGGCCGTCCTGACAAGCCCTGCAATGAGGGGATTGCTGAGTATCAGCAGCAGCACCCTACTGGAGGTGAGCCACCCCTCTCTGAGCTGTCCTGGGACCCAGGTGGGGACAGACAGCACCCCAATAGGACAGCGGGGGGGATGTCACCTCCAGGACCTGCTAGGGACAAGGAGCATCCCACTGGCACAGTGAGTCCAGGACTATCCCAGCAGAGATGTCATCCCCAGCTGTCCCAGCACATGGTGGGAATGAGCAGCACCTTACAAGGTCCCACCTCACTCATCTATCCCAGGATCTGCAGCACCCCACCAGGGTGGGGATCTCCCTTTCCTGAGCTTTCTCATGATGGATAGAGGGGACAGCACCCTATGGGAACAGCAGGTCCCCCTCCCCAGGCTACCCAAGGTCAGAGGAGGCAGCATCCTATGAGGTCTGGTGCTCTCCCCCTTCCCAGGCTGTCCCAGGACAGATGGGGCAGCACCCTACGGGGATAGTGAGTCCCCCCCTCCCCAGGACGGATGGAGCAGCATCCCACGGGGCCCCCATGTCCCTCCCCGGTACTCACCCGCAGTCGGGGGCCGGGCACCAGCGGCAGTCGGGGTCGGCGGCGAGGCAGCGGCGGAGCATGAACTCCTCGTACTTGGCGACGAGGTGCGGGGAGTCATGGAGGAGGCGGCGGATGTCGGCGGGGTTGAGGCGCTCGCTGCACTCGGGGCAGCAGATGTTGACGCGGGACTCGGTGATCTCGATGCGCAGGTACTGCCGCAGGCAGGCCCCGCACGACCGGTGCGGGCACGACAGCAGCCGCGGGGCGTTCTCCGCCGGCTGCCGCACCAGGCACAGCGGGCATTCCAGCTCCTCTTCGCCGCCACCCTCCGGGACCACCGGCGCTTCCTCGGCAGGCGGCGGAGGAGGAGGAGGAGGAGGCGGCGGTGGTGGTGGTGGGGGCGGCGGGGCCGGC
>VYZX01031950.1:129477-167396 GCA_013401335.1 Brachypteracias leptosomus
CGCCCCGCCCCGCCCGCCGTGCACGCGCCCCGCCCCGCCTCGCGTCAACGGGCGCGGCCGCCGCCGCCGCCATGTTGGTTGCGGGCAGCGCCCACCGGGCGAGGCCCGAAGCCTGTGGGGTCCCCGTGAGGAGGTGACTGATCCCGGCCCCGTCCCGCGGCAAGGGCTCTGGAGCACCTCAGCGGTGTGGGGCAGGCGCGGTGATGCCGCAGGTCCCGCTCCTCAGCCCGGCTTCCCCCTCAGCATCCCGCCCTCAGCACTACCAGAGGCTTCACCCGTCCCAGGCCTGGCGCTCATGGTGGGTTGTGAAGGGGCCTGGTACTCTCCCGGGGGCGGGTGGAGGGTTGTTCCCCCGGGTAGTTTGGGTTTTTATCACATCTTTTGTTGAAGAAAAGGGTTTATCACGGCAGGAGGCCACTTTGAGTGTATTCATCCCGCTGCGTGATGCTCCTTTATAATATTTCTGAGGAGCCATGTGGAGATTCGCTCACCCAGGCTGTGGGGTTTAGCCCCTTTCATGCAGACACTGAAATGACAACCTACATTCTTGCTGCAGTCATGCAGAAATTTGAAAGCCTCCCTTTCCTTCCAGGATTCCCCTGTGCCCACAGGGGGCTGCCAGCCTGTCTCCCACTCAAAGCTAAAGGGAAGGACGTTTCCTTTTATTATGCAGGGGAGGTGAAGCAGAAAGATCTGCTGGGTCTATGAAATGCACGTTGAATGGGTGTAGAAGGGGCTGTTTTCCCTGTTGGGCTGTCAGCTCCTGAGTGGACAGGCTGTGGTTGTTCATGTGATGTCTCCCTCACTGTCTCCCAGCTAATCACCATTCCTGAAATCATTTCTCTTAGCAAAGCCTATTTGCATAGTTATTACCAGGCACCTTCCTGGCTGCCGAGGACCCTGTTTGGTGCCTCTGGGATGGAGAACAAGGTTTAGTGAACCAAACCCAGGCTGACAGCTGAAAGCACCTGGGTTTGGGACTTGCACTGCCTGCCTTGCCGTAGGCACAGACCCCGTGCCTGTCTGTACAGCTGAGATAATGATGGTGCTTCCCCATTTGATGGATGGGTGAATGAAGGCACGGAGGGAGTAAATCACCTGCAGAAGAGCACACAAATGAAGCTTTCTTCTCTCCTAATACACTTCAGCTCTCTTGTTACCTTCCCTGTGCTTTTCTTCATTATTCTGTGCCTGTTGTACACCCTCACTCGGTGCCTGCATCATTTAGTCCTTCCCTAGAGCTTGTTCCCCAGACATTTGTCAGCTCTGCTGCTCTCTGGTATTTCTGCCACAACACACATGGCTGGAAGTGTTGGACCACACTCAGGACTGGCCTCAGAGTGTTAAATTCCTGCCTGGGATCAAGAACCCTGTTGTTAGCAAACTAATTTAGTGAGGGAGCCAAATGGTTCTGCTCCAAGAGAGGCAGGGATGAGCTGCTGGAGTGTCTGTGGAGGGCATTGACCCGAGCAGTGTGAGTTGCTGGGCTCTGGTCCCTGGCAGGTCACAGACCACCATGAAGGTGCTTAGAATTTCTCTGATACTTGTGATGTGGAGTGAATGGCTCCTCTCTCTGTTCACTGGTGAGAAAGGAAGGCCGGAGAAAGAAAGGAGAGATGTCATCCTGGCGTAAAACAAGATTGTGTTGAAATTGTCTCTCCCTGTCTGAGCTGAGCCAGGTATGAGGCATCTTTAAATGGCTGTCGCTGCCCATCTGTAGCAGAGCCTGTCTTGGTTTGATGATTTCACTAGAAAAACCACACTCCTGACTGAGATAGAAACCTGAGCAGGGCTCGTGTGTGGGATGGGTCTCCCAGACAGCTCTGACAGCTCAGCCCTACGTCCTCTGCAGCGCCAGAGCACAGACTGCAACTAATTGTGGAAGGTTTCACCCCCAAAGCTGATGTGAGACAGGCCTGAATTACCCGTAGTGCCGACACAAACAGAGACAGAGCAAAACCATCTGGAGTCCCTGGGAAAGACATCAGCTCACGACGTGTTGATGGGGCAGAGATGACTCTTCATTGCCTTATAAGAGGAATCATGATGCAAACAGGGCTGGGGGAGGCCAGGGTAAATCCGAGGGGCTCACACTGGTTTCAGAGCCACCTTCCCTGCTCCTGAACTGCGCAGACCTTGTCCTGGTTTGAGTTAGAACCAAACCAATTCTGTTCAGTGATTTTACTTTTCATCTGAGCCTCTGCTAAGAACTGCACTTTCTGAAGCTCACAGCATGACACTAGTCTTACACGTTTGAGCTCTGAGATACAAACTTCTAACTGTCCTAACATGCCATCAACTTGCAGACAAGTTCTCCATGGCCAAGGTGTTTCTCCATGGTGAGTTTCTGTAGCCCTTGCCAGGAGCTGAGGCTCCTGCTCAGTGTGTTCCTGACTAGGGAGCAGTTTGAACCCGGTTGTTTGTTTTGATTCAAACTGGAAAAAAAACAAACCCAAACCAACCAGGAGCTGGGGCTGGGAAGAAGGAGAGGGCATGGAAACAGGGCTGGCAGGGAGGGAAGGAAAAAGGCTTGGAAAAGTCACCGGATTGGGAGTGAGATCAGCTCAGCCCCTCCCTGGGGCTGCAGGAAACCATCTGACCGTTGGACTGAGGGATATTTGAAAAGATAAAACAAAAACCACCACCAACAAAAAACAATGGGGGGGGGGAGGAGGAGGGAATTCAAACGCTTCAGTGAACTGCTCTGCAAATCCCAGCTCCGATAGGCAAATTTGTTCCTGCTTACGCTGGCAGAAATCTGGAAGGCTGCTGACTTCCAACCCCGCTGCTGAAATCAGGGCAGGATTTGGCAGAGGCGACTTTTAAAGCTGCCTGAAAATGCCATATCTTGCAGGAAGGCTTCCAGCAGCATCGTGGGACATGCTTTGTCCACTTGGAGCCAACCCACACTGCCCAGTGTCGTCCTCAGCCTGGACGGAGCAGCTGGGGAAGGCTGGACTGGGTTGAACCTGCCTTTGGGAGCCACTTCCCAGAGAAATATCCCATCCACCCACACCCCAAGCCCCCCCTGCCAAGCCCAGTGACAGCTCTGTCGCTGCCTTTGAGGAGGAAGAGCTGCTGGTGATGTCATGAAAACTCCCCTTGGTCATTCAGAGAGTGAAAGCAGAGGCTGCTGCCGGGAAGGGATTGTGAAACTCTGCTCTCAGACTGGGAAAATTTGCATGGAAGGACTGGGGTGTGCCTGGCCAGGAATATTGCTGTGGTGGGGTGCTGGCAGGAGGGTTTGCAGCCCATAAAATAAAACTTTCAGCTCCTACCTTGCCCCTTTTGCCTGCTCGCCCTTTCCTGGTTACCCAGCCAGCACAGGAATGGTGAGTAACTGCCTGTTGCTCTCACCCTTGGCCCGCAGGATGCAGGGAGGTGGTGAAACAGCTATTTCAGGGCACAAAGATTCAATCTGCCTGAAACCTCCAGGTCATTCTGGCGCTGAGGTGTGAACCCTCCCTGGAACTGTTTTCTCTAGAAGTACGTGGGTTTCCTCGGGGTTTCTCCCTTGTTGCCTGGGCAGAGACAGGTGGTTGGTTATTCATGGGTCATGGGCTGCCTTGCAGAGCAGATGGAGTTCAGAGAAAATCCAGCTCATGCTGCTGCTTTCTGGAATAGCCACAGAGATAATGAAAAGGGGGAAGGAGAGGAGCAGCTTTATACCAGGAATTCTTCCTTGTTACGGGGCAGGGACACTCTGGAATGACTCAGCTCTGGTCTTGCTGGGCAGGTTGAGACCTTTGGCCCTGGTCAGGTGGAACAGCCAGGGCTGTTAAAGGGATCCAAAGGCACCAGCATTCACTGGTGCCAAAACACAGATGACAATTCCAAGAGTCTTGTCTCCTGAGGACCTGCCACAGGGCACAGCCAGGCACGTGCTGTGACACCTTGCAGACAAACTGCAGAGTTTGCTGTAGTCACAGCATCTCGGTGAAGGTGAGAGGGACAGTCCTGAGTAGTTTAGCTGCCACAAAGGCACTTTTAAACCTCTTAGAGGTGCAGTGGGAGGGATCTTGTCCCAGCTCAGTGCCCCAAAGAGTCAGGCAGTGAGCTTGTGGACCTCTTGTAGTTCCTCCTCTCGGAGCCCCAGCTGCTCTGTGTGCAGTGTTGGTCTGTCAGAGGATGTGCTTTGAGATCAGTGGTGAGGGACACTTTGCATGCAGGAGGTAGCAGCTGTGGAGTCAAGAACTGGAGCTCATTGGGGTCATTCTCTGCCAAGGCCCTGGGGAAACCTGGAGTTGTGATGACTTGTACTCTGATCATTTCTCAGATGGAGATGTCATCAACGGCCGCTTATGTCTCTCCAGGGAGGACCCCAGTGGCTGGGAAGGGCTCTCCCCAGTGTGCAGGTCTGCACACGCCTTCTGGGTTGATCTATTTAGTTCATGTTCTGTTTGCCTCTCGTGGTCCCCTGAGAGGTGCTCAGGGAAGGACACGATGATTCTGCGTGACGCCCTTTTTCTCTGCTGGGCTTCACAAGGATTGACATTCTCCTAAATGAAGAGCAAACGGCAGGAGATGGGAGCCCTGGGATCAGAAATTTGAGGCTCTTCCAAGAGGATTGTTCTGGTTTACTCTGTGGTGACACCTCCTCTCCTCTCCTCTCCCCTCCATCTCCCCATCCCACTCTGCTCCCTCCTAACACCCACACTGCACGGCACAGCGATCTTCCACTCCCTGCTCTGCCTTCCCAGGGAAGATGCTGTCGTGTGAAATCCTGGGAGAGAGTTACTGTGTGGAGCTCTCTGCACGTCCCTCGCAGACAGGGACAGAGGAGCTCCCCCTCCTCCAAATCCTGAACGAGCTGGGGGGAGTGGGGAATCATCTTGTAAGCTTGGGAGCCGCCTACGCTCGTGGCAAGTCCTGTCAGCAGCTGATCAAAGAGGTGGGAGGTGGGGAGGTTTTGAGGGGGCAGAACTTGGCGGCTCTCCTGCCCACGCCACTCACCATCCTCTCTCCTCCAGGGCTCCTCCAGCCAGGAGGGCACCGGGCTGGGCCCCGTCGCTGCCACACGTGCATTGAGAGGAGCCCCTGAACGAGGCCACGTTGCTGCTTCCCATCTACCTCAGCAGTGACGTAAAGGTAGGAGTGTTAAGCAATTATTTATAATAGTAATGTGACAAGCTTTCCCCCTCCACAAAAGAAGCATTTCCTTTTGTAATAAAAGCACAGGCTGTTCCCATTCCTCCCTACACCTGCTGTCCTGCACACTCACTGCACAGCTTTGGGGAGAGAAGTGACACTGATCCCTGCTCTCCATTCACTCTTACTGCTGACCTGCTCTCCTTAATGAGAGGGGATTTGTAACTGAGAAGGTTTAGCTCTACAGGGTGCTGCCATCAGGAAAGTGCTGGGCTGATGTCTCCTGCGTGAGGAAGCAGCCAGGCTCCCTCCTCACCCGAGTTGTTAAACAGACAATTATGTGTTTGGTGTTGGCATAAACATAGGCAAATTAGTCACTGGAGAAAACCCCAGTGCCTGTGACAGCTGCTTGTGGCTAGAAGAAAGTGGGGGTGACAAAAAACCCCTGATAGCAGCAGGCAGCTGCCTGTCCAGGGCACCTTGTGCTGGGGTGGCAGTGGCCTGGCACTCGGTGGGGAGAGCCAGGTGCCACCAGCAAGGGGCATGGGGATGGTGTGACAGGGCCAGAACCCAGCACTGGCCCTGGAGCCTCCCCTCTCTCCTCACTCCCTGACAGCAGCTGGGTTTTGGGGTGCTCAGCATCTTGCAGGATGTGAGCAAACCTGGTCATAGAGGAGGCAGCAAGGATCAAGGTAACATCTTCAGGAGGACCATTTGTGGAGGACTGAGGAAGGGTTTGTTCTGCCCTTCAGAGAGCAGATGCAGAGGAGCTGTAGCACTGGCACGGGGCTTGATTTCTGCAAGGAGAACAGAGTGAGGCACTGGCCTGGTTTCCAGGAAAGGAGAACAGTGTGTCACAGAGGAGGCATTGAAAAGACCTGAGGCTTCTGCCTCAGCTTTCTGTCTCACTCCTGCAGACACGTGGGTGCTTGGGAGTTCAAAAGGCTGAACTGGAGCTGGCCTGCAGCTGGCACAGGACAGGAAGCTGTGGGTTTCTCCTGCACATAGACCACAGTGTTCCTGTCTCTGCTGGAGATCCCTACATGGCTCAGCATCTTTCTCCCTACAGCACTGACCTTTGCAGAGGGAGCTGGATGGGAAGGCTTTGTATAAACCACCATCTCTAGTGCCCAGACTCCCAAAGAGACACTGGTAATCCTTCAGCAGCATCTCAAAACCTCACAGCATCTCAGACATCCTTTCCAGCAGCTGCATCCCACAAACACAGGTAGGGCTGGGCACACCACAAGTTTCCTCCACCCGGCCCACCCATTTCCTATTTTCTGCAGACATGACAACTACTGAGTTAATCCTGCAGGCCATAAACTAAGCTGTATTAGCAGCCACCATCTGTCCTTTTTCATTTGCTGATGCACGACCTATTTTGCTGTGTAGTGGAGCAGGCGCTGCAGTTTCGGGGCTTGCATGGTGCAGTGTCCCTGTTGCCAGGGTGTGATCCACCCCTCGCAGGGACTCACTGATGGGAGGAGGCTCCAGTGAACTGAGCACCAGCAGGACCTGCTGCCATAGGCAGGTGGGGGCTGAAGCCTCTCCCTGCAGCTGCTTGGCCTCAGAGGATGCTTGAGCTCCAGTCCCACAAAGGACCTGTTAACACCTGAGGAGAGAAAGGTCTCAGCAGAACTTCCAAGGCCAAGAGCAATCCCTCTTTACCTGGAGCCCCGTCAGCAATGGCCACAGGAAGGTCACAGTGAAGTAACATCCTCTTAAAGCCACCACCCAACCTTCACAGCCTTGCGCTGGAGCTGGGGATAGTAAAAGTTAAAATAACAGTGAACTGTTCTCATCTTGGTAGAGAGAGAGACACATCCACAGTCCCTTGCTTGCCAGGAGATCATGGAGAGTCCTGAACATCTCAAGTCTCTTTGGGACCATCTGGGAGAACATTAAAATGAGGCTTAAATCCTGTGTCTGCTCCTGAGGACATAAACCTGATACTTCTTTCCCCTGAGTAACACTCTGTCTGAGGGGCAAAGTTTCCAAATCACCACCTCAGCACCTCCAGAAGGACCATAACATAGAGATCATGCTCATACCAAAGTGGGGTTCATGGGAACAAGCCATGAGGGGTGCTCAGCACCCTGGCCATGCTGCTCAGGCCTGGGGTAATTCCTGCACTTCAGAGAAGCTGGGCACAGCAATCCCAACAGGACAGGGAAGGGTGGGAAGAGAATTCTTTCTTTCTCCCTCCAAGGGCATCTTGTCATGTCTTGGTCTGGTGACCCTTGTCTGGGTTCAGAAGTACAGATACTATTAAAGGTCATAAAACCCTCTGGATCTTTCCAAGCCACTTTATCATATTTAACTTCACCACCTCTCAAAGCAATTCCAAAGGTTAGTGCCTTGCTGTGTGAAGCTGCATTTCCTCCTGAATTTACCAACTTTTTATTTAACTCAGCGCCGGGGGCAGAAATTTTCCCTGAGCTCTGAAATAAAGAGCAAGGAAATTCTGTCTCTGTGTGGTGTCAGGAGTTGGGGAGGGAACTGAGCTGCAAACATGCCCAGCACCAGCTGCTCACCTCTGCCTGGGGTCCCCAAATTAGCTGGGGAGTTTTCAGCTCCTTGCCTTACCTCACAGCAAAAGTGGAAGGAGTTTTTCAGACCGCCCTTGGCATTAGCCAGACAACTTCTTTCTGAATTAGCTCAGTTGCACCATTTGGGCTTTCTGAGGAACTCCCAACCCTGCTGGGAAAGATACGGCCTGAATCCACCCACTTCTGTGCCTTCAGTGCCTTCTGAGTAGCCAACGTCGGCTGCTGCAAGGACAGTGCAAGCAACTAATGTGGAGTCATTTCCCTTTCCTGCTAGTTCTGCTCTTTTCTCTCAGAAAGTGACTTAAATTCTGAACCCTGGGATTTCCAACCCTGCTGCAGCTGCAATCACTGGTAACTTCTGCACAATCTCACTGCCTCCTTGACCCCTCCTCAGATCTTGCCAAGCTTTGGACACCCACAGCTTCCCATAGCAATAAGCCCTCCTGTCTCCTTCCTATCTTTGCTAAGCTTTGCCCACTCTTCCCTTGTCCATGCTGTGGATGCTCCCTTGGCCTCTGCAGCAGATGTGACAAGAAATGACTTCCCTGCAGGTGCTGTGATGTCCCTGCTGCTCTCCTGCAAGGTGGGATCTCCATCCTGCCTGTGCCAGGGTCTCTGTGCTAGGAACAAGGTTTACTTGTTTCCAACAGCTTGGGGTATAAACCCCTCAGCAGGACTGGTCCCAGAGTTTATTATTTCTTTGTGCTTTGGAAAGAGAATTGACTCAAGAATTGTACAGATCTGGGGCCAAGGAACAAACATCCAGCCTCTCCTGTGCCCTGTGTGAGGAAGAGGAGCAGGGAAGGACAGTGCTTCACCAAGACTAGAATGTACCAAGTCAGTGAGTGCTGTCAGGAGGTGGGAATAGGAAGCAGCAGCTCATGTGGTCAGCCCTGGAAAGGGCCGTTCTTGCCGAGAACTGCCTGGGGAACGTTCCCATTTTCATAACCAACAACAGCTGTCAAAAGGGGAAAGAAGAGTGATTCTGGGCCCTGCCAGCAGCACCTCCTGTCTGCAGCACAGTGCTCCCAGCACAGCCCTTTGGCCCCACAGAAAGGAAAACGTGTGTCATTTTCCAGAGGGCTGAGCCAGCACCAACCAGGTGGGAAATGGATGAGTGTCTCACTTTGAAAATCAGCTCAATCAGGGCTCCCTTGTCTCAGATGAGATTTTTCCTCAGTGCTCTGTTCTCTCTGGAGCAGAACAAGGTGGGCAGGGGGAGAGGGGAACTGTAGTCTGGTGCATCCTTCATTCCTGGACCAGCACGGGAAAGTAATTGAGGTTTGTTCTGCCCTGCCAGGGTTTGCCATTGACCCACCCCTTCCTGATGCCATGGCCACAAGCCCATTCTCTTTAACTTCTTTTCAAGCAGAGCCCACCTTTACCACAGCCAGGAAATTCCTCTTCTCCCTCCCTCCCTCCTCACCACCACGAGAAACCCTCTTCCTTCTCTAGGGTGATGTCATCTGTGGGTTGCCTTAGCCAGTGTTCAAGCAAACCAGCCCCTGTGCTGTCTGAGAAGGCTGGACTGTGCACAGCAGAAAATTGAGTAGGAGGTTTCTGGGGTGATCAACGTGCACTAAGACCTCAAATACTTCTCTGAATTCAGGCCCTGCTGCTGCTCCGTCGCATCCTTCTAGCAGGGAGGCAGCAGCTCTGAGCATCTCTCATCTGCCCAGCCCTGCCCTCTCTGCTCCAGGCTGCCATCCCAGTTCCCCTGAGCACCAGGAACAGCCCAGTGCCTGCCACTGAAACAGCAGGAGCTGCCAAGTGTCCCTGAGTTAGAGGATCCCTCCTCAGCAAAAGTCCTGCAGTCTCTCCGGGGGCAAATGTTGGCACTAACAGCTCTGTTTAAACACAGCAGGCACAGCCTGACTTTCCCTGGCCTCCCTCTGCCTTTCCCTGCCCTGCTGCCATCAGGTATATTTGGGGAAAAGCCTCTCAAGGCATCGACTCCTGCGCTTCCCAGCGTACGTGCAGCTGAGGCACAGCAACATGCTGGGCTTCACGTAGCTCCGGGTCCTGCTCCAGCTACTCCCGCCCACTTTCCATGGATCTCCTGCAGGATTCAGAGCCCAGCACCCAGGGGTGCTGCCCATCCGCAGAGACCTAAGAACCAGCCCTCTCAGCGTGGGCCGAGCACCAAAATTGCAGCTGGAGAATCTGGCAGTGGACGTGGAGCAGAGCCCTGTCCCCGGGCTGAGCACCAAGAATGCCTCTTTCCCATCCGACCAGCCAAGGCTTTGAGCTCTGCCAAACCCCAGTGTTTGTTCCTGCGTTTGGCAGGAGAGAGATGGCAACAAAAGCATGTGCGAGGCAGAGAGAGGAGTTCCAGTGAAGGAGGGAAGTGGGTTTCTCTTGGGTCTCTGTGACCTTTTCTGGTTTGGAAAGAACAGAGATACACAGAGACACTAACAATGCACAGCGAGGGTGTTTCAGCTGCCCCAGCAGCAGAGCAAACCCTGCGGCCTCCTTCAGGCAGAGGAAACTTGGAGCCCAGAGCCACAGCCCAGTCCTTGGCTGCTGGGATGGAACCAGTGGAAATCCAGCTCCAGGGAGTCGGTGCCTTCGCCTGTTTACAAGGAAAATTTATTTGCAGCCATGGAGCCTCACTGTGGGTACCTTGTCTTCCAGCCCTGGTTCTCTGGGTTACGGGTCCTGCTGTGGGATGGGAACAGTTTTTGTTCTGCTGGTAGCAGCTGAGCCAAGTTCTCCCAGAGCCCGTGGACTGGCAGTTACATCAGCAATGCCCTTGGCCATGAGGATCCCATGGACTCCATCCTCACCGCCCTCCTTAGAGAAGCAAGCTCAGAGAATGAGCTGATGGAGCAGAGCCAAGAGAAGGGCTGAGACCGAAGGGAGTCAAACAGCTCCAGCAATTTCTCCAAGTGCTTCCAGCCCTTCTTGCTTAACCTCAGAGAGAAAAAGCAACGCTGGCAGGAGGAGAGGAGAGAGCAGGGTTCTGGGCAGGTAGGTTGGGAATGCACCTAGATCCTCCAAGAGCTGAGCTGAGACCAGGTTTATAGCAAGGATGGAAAGGCTGATTTGGCTAAAGGGATAATATTTCCGTTGGGAACCAGAGAACTATTGATTACTCAAGTAACCTCAGCTATTAAACAAACAGCTACCTCAGCAGAAGGAAATTTCAGCCTGGCTTTAGGGAGAGGGGACTGCAGGGTGGCCCAGGCAGCAGTGGGAACACACCAACCCTCTGTCCTTGCCTCAGCTGCTGCCCTGCCTGCTCTCACAATGGTACCAGATAAGGAGCAAAACCAAACACAAGGTAGGTGCCTGTGAGTGGCCCTGCCAAAGGAACAGGAAAACATTCACTGCAGTGGAGTCATAGCCAAGATAGATTGTGGAATAGGAAGGATTAAAATGTCTCACAGGACCTGGCTCAGCTCCCAGGGCCCTCTCTGGACACTTGCACAAGGGCAGCTCCTCCCGGTGCCCCAGGGCTCTGCAGAGCATTGCAGGAGCTCTCTTTTCCCAGGAAGGAGTGTGTTATGGGCTGGGCACCAACACCCATTTCTTGTATTTCTCTGTCCTTGTACTTCTGGCAGTGATTGCCTGTGGTGGGGACCAAACGTGCGGGTAGAAGAGCACGGCAGTGGAACGGGATTGCACGAAGGCACTAGGAGCATGTCAGAGACTCGGCTGCTTCAGCTGATGTGCAGTTGCCAGGCTGTGTAACATTCACATGATCATCCCTTTTGCAGTGTAGGAAAGTACAGGGGGAACAGCCAGGAGAGGCAGCTGAGCAGCGGGGAAGGTCAAGGACTAGGAGGGTTGACTTGGCCTTTCTGCTTGTAGGAGATCTTGGTGCCATTCCCCTGCTAGATTTTGAGTAACCTTGACAAAAATCAAGTTGGAACATGACTTAGAAACAGCCCGAGCTGCGTTAGCTGCTGGCCAGGCAGAACTGCAGCTTCAGGGACTGAAAGTGCAGAAAAGCAGCATTACCTCCTCCCCAGGCCCTTCCCAAACTGCCCCGGGAGCCTGGGTCAGGCTGTGCCCAGCGAGGTCTTGCTCTGGAGCACCTGGGCCCATCCAGAGCTGGCTCCCTCCCACCACAGCAGCCCTGAGGACTGGCACCAAGAGGTCTTCTCCTCCCCTGCCCACCCCAGAGGCACAAAACAGCTGGCCACACCACCACAGCCTGCTCCTCAGAGCCTCCAGGCTTGGGGCCTCCCACAGAAGCCCCCCCAGCAGAGTTAACCATGGAATAAGCAGCAGTTTGGCCACCCTGGGCCACTCCCAGATGCTCCCTGTAGCCCCTGCACCTCTGCCTGCACAGGGGAGATCGTGTGTCTTGCAGCAATAGCCTTCCCTAATGAAAATGTATTTATGCTCCTTATTGCAGTTCTGCTCTCTCCTGGCCATGTCCTCCATGGCCCCTCCACTGCCCCCAGCCCTTTAAATGACATGGGAAATGTGTGAAAGTCATTCCAACAAAAGGTTTGTGACAGGAGCCTTGGCCTCTTCCTCTTTGTGGATTTCAGACAAGGTTTCCTCAGCTCTGCTCAGTTTCTGCTTCGTGTCTCTTCCATCTCCACCCCAATCCTGGTTTCTGACACCCACCAGGGTTACCAGCGGGTTTCTGACCCCCCCCATTGCTTCATCCTCAGTCAGATACACACTGAGGATGCTGATGGGTGAAAGTCAAGTCAGCACAGATGGAGCAGGCACTAATGAACTCACTTCCTAGCTGGCTAACGTGCTGCAGGCACCTCTGCCCAGCCTGTGGGTAGGTGAGGAGCCCCTGCACCCCCTGCCACGGAATCAGGGCTGTAAACCCCCACATTCAAGACTGAGCCCAGCTTTTGGATTAGGAAGAGCTGAAATTGAGCCCAGGGCTGCGGGCCAGCAGAGCACAGAGGTGCTGGGGGATGCTGCAGGGCAGAGAGGTGACCCTCACCCCTTGTTCTCTCCCCAGCAGATCAGATCCCGTTACGCAACCCTCATGCTAAAAGGCACCACAACATCCAGAGCTGTTTCAAGGACTTGGTTCTTTCTCCTTCCAGGTCTGCAGATCCCCAGGATCCACATCCAGAGAGCTGCTGGCAATACATGTACCTGGCTGCCTTCCCCACAGCTACTGCCTCCTGCACGGGCAGGGTAAGTGTTGAGGCTGCTGGAGATGTGCAGTTTGGGATTCCCACCCCAAACACTCACTGCTGGGCTCGCTACCAGTGCACAGCTCTGCCTGCAGCTTCCTCTTACCTACAGGGAGCTCAGGGGACCAAGTCTCCAAACTTCTCACTCATTTCATCAGCCATTCGCGCTCTGATCCCAAGAGAGAGCTCTGGTCCCCTTCTCCAGAGAGGGACCAGGCTGCTCCCCAGTGCCTTTAGCCCATCCTGGAGGTGCAGATACCCCCAGCACAGCATCACTGACTCACACTGGTGTGCTGGGGGGACCCATTAGCAGCTTCTGCCCCAGCCAGCCAGGCTCTGACCTGCTCTTGCTCTCCAAGAACCCAGCCCTGCTGTGCCAGGCTGCCAGGGCATTGTATAATATTGCTGCTCCCCAAGAGCCATCCCATATTAACCAAAGAGATGCCGTGGCAGGTTCTGTGGATCCCACAGCCACCCGTGGAGCCCACCCTGCCCCGCTGCCCCGCAAGCATCTCTTACCTCTCCCCGGAGCCCACTCCCGCTGCAGCTCTTCCCTCCGCAGTCTCCCCAGCTCTCCCTTTCCCACTCCCCTTCCCTCTGCACCACCTCCCCGGTGTGATGTCAGCTCGGCCCAGCCTCCGCAGCCTCCCCAGCACACCCACTGCCCAGCACACCCCACTGCTGCTCTCCAGCCCAACGGTTGCCACAGCGACAGGAGGGGGAATCCCATCCTCTGCTCCTCTGCTCGATGTCCCCCACTGCAGCTCTTCCTAAAGAGCCTGGAGACCACAAGGACAGGGTGACAACTGAGAACACCAGCGGGCAAAGACCAGTGATACCAGTATGGCCTTGGGGAAAGCTGTGGTTCAGCATACCTGGGAGGGAAGGGAGAGCAGAGGCAGTCATGGGAAGCAGGCTCAGACAAAAGACACACTCACCTTCTCCCCAGCAGGAACCAGCAGTGTCACCAGCACTGCACCCACACTCTTCCCACCTTTCCACACCCTCCATTCATTGTTCTCAGCCAGTTTCTTTGTTCCTCAGCCCCACGTGCTCTTTGTTTCAGAGCTGTGCAGTGTGTACTGTGATTGTTCAGGGAACTACAGGAGAGGGTCCAGCAAGGGCTCCAGAGATGCTGAGAGGACTGGAGCATCTCTGTGCCCAGGACAGGCTGAGAGCCCTGGGGCTGCTGAGCTGGAGAAGAGAAGCCTCAGAGGGGATCTGATCAATGCTGATCAAGAGCTGAAGGGTGGGGGCAAGAGGATGGGGCCAGACTCTTGTCAGTGGTGCCCAGGGACAGGACAAGGGGCACTGGGCACCAACTGGAACCCAGGAGGTTCCAGCTGAGCAGGAGGAGAAACTTCTTTTGTTGTGAGGGTGTCGGAGCCTGGCCCAGGCTGCCCAGAGAGGTTGTGGAGTCTCCTCTTGAGAAATTCCAAATCTACCTGGACACGCTGCTGGGCCCCCAGCTCTGGGTGAGCTGCTGGAGCAGGGGGTTGGACCAGATCATCTCCAGAGGTCCCTTCCCACCTCACCATGCTGGAATTGTACACTCTATACAGACAAGGAATTTGTGCTACTCGCCCCCAGCAGAGACTCTGTAGTGACTTGTCCTCTCTCCCAGGTCAAGGTCAGAGATCAGGTATCAATCGGAAACTCTAGACCAGCTCCAAACCAGACCATGAGGAGTCAGTGCACTCATTATTACTAACCACAAATCCACAGTGAAAGGTTTTTCTGTAATCTCTCTTTCACAGATGGTTTCATCAGGAAGGGAGAAGGGCAGATACTGTATTTTTAGGACTGCAGCACATTTTTAATGGAAAGAGATGGCCCAGGGCTTTTCATCCCTCCCTCCCCCCATCCAAGATGCTGTTTCTTTTCAGCAGAAATATTGCTGCATTAGAGAACAGGTCACTTCCTCCATCAGTGAGAATTCAGTGTCCTATTTGATGCTGGTCCTTGTGCTATAAATAGGAATTTTTCCCCTTTTATAGTTGCTGAATAATTGTGTGTATGAAATATGAACAGAGTTTTCAAAAAGAGTGCCTGATAAGCAGCTTGCTGGAGTGAAATCGTTGAACAGAAGGAATTTACAGCACCTGCAGAGCATCACATGCTGTGGAAAACATTCAAGGTCAATGTGACAGAGACAGGTCACAGAACAGATCCAACTACAGAGGATGTAGGCTCGAGCTGAGCAGCCTCCCCACAGCAGCCCAACCATTCATTTCACACCCCACACTTGGGGAAGGATCAAACAAGCAGCTCAGCTCAGAGGAGCCAAGACTCCTCCATCCCACGTAGCAGAAAGCCAGGAGGAGCAGGCAGAACAGGTTTTTAAAACAACAGCAGGCAGGTAGTAGAGGACAGGATCCCAAACAGGGAGGAAGAGCACAGCTTAACATCCATCATCAAAAGAACACCACAAACACCAGCGAGGCACAAGCTGGTCTTCAAAGCAGAGAATGCTGATGGGTGTAGAGGGGTAATGAAAACACCAGAGCACAGAGACTGGATGGTGGAAGAGCAAGAGAGCCCAGTTGGGCTGAAGAAACCAGTCACTGCAGGAGGAAATGGGTGTATGCAGCCTGAGCCTTCCTGGGGCCTGTCCACACCACCTAAAGCAAAGCCCCAGACACAAGGGTGGTGGAAAAATGACCCTTCATCAGCAGATCAAGGACAACCTTCCTCTGAGATACCTCAGAGTACCAGGGCCCGTGTAGAGGGGGATAAAGGGAGGCCAGGAAATGCTCTTGGAATTAAGAGCAGATTTTTCCCCGTGTATTTAGAGACACCAGTTGAGGGGGCAGGAGGGATGGAATAAGGTGGGAAAGGCAGAGAACAAACGAGCAGAGCCAGAAGACACAATATGTAGCTTCCAGTTGCTGCAGGAGGAGAAAAGGAAACACCATCAGCTCCTCCACAGGTGATGTGAAGGGAGAGGGGGGGGAAAAGGCTGGGAATGACATCAGTTAAAAATAGCTGAAAGGAGCTCTGGCCAGAAAGGGTCAGGATGAACACAGGGGCTCGGTGCCTTCAGCATCTCACAGGAAGAAACAGGAGAGAGAGAAGCAGCAAGACACCATTGCTATGGTGATACAAAGCACTGGAACATGCTCAGCAAGGGAAAAAAAAGAGAAAAGGAATTACAAGCCATTTTCAAGCACACAGAGCAACATCCTTGAGACAGGATCAGGCTGAGGATCCACCCAGCTGAGGGGTTAGTTGGCTGTGCTGTCATCTGCCTCCTCTCATCTTCCTCACTGTCTGCAGGTCAAAGAGGACACAGCAACAGATATAAAATGTAAAGGGGTTATTTTATTCTTGATTCAGAGGTTAGACAAAGGCACCATTTGATCTCCAAAAGAAATGCAAAAAAGAAAGCCCAATTAAGTGGTTTTGGTTTTTTTGCAGTCAATTAAGCAAGTCTCTTTTGCATTTCTTCAGCATTCAGTGTGAATTCCAGATCACAGAAAAGCCACCCCATGGCCAAGCCAGGCAGGCTTGGACTAGAGCCCCAGCCCCTCTGTGCAGCAGCAGAGAAACCTTGAGAAGTCTCAGTGCTGGAGTTTAGGAATGCAGCAGGACAAGAAAAACAAAACTTCCAGGAAAAGACCACGGTATCTTGGTTGGGTTTTTTTTCCCTTTCCATTTGAGAAGTGATGAGTCATTTGGTCATTTTGGTCCTCGCCGACAGGAAGCAACTTTAGAAAGATCACAACAAACTTTGCAGTGGCCTCAGAGTAACTAAGAGCCCCTGAGACACGTCCCAAAAACCCTGGAGAAGCCTTGGAACAGCATCTAGCCCTACCCTCCCAACAGGCCAAGGACCTGCATGGGATCCCTGGCAGAGATGTCTCACTCTGTACAATTGTTTTGTCTCCCCAAAGAGTGACTTGGAAGGAGAAGGCCATCTCCTCTTCACAATGATTCTGCTAAATAAGAAATCCAAACAACAACCAACTGAATCAGCCCCCAAGCCCCTTGTCTACCACCTCCTTTTTCCCCCTCCTCAATCATAACCCCCCTCCCTGCCTCCCCTGCACCCAGGGGAGGGCTGCAATGGGTGATGTAGCAGAGTGTGCAGCATTTGGTGGTGTCTCATCCAGTTCACGAAGTCACTCAGCTGGAATAAATGGGAACAAAGAGAAAAAAAAAAAATAGATTTAGGGGAAAAAAAAAATCCAAAATGAATCATGGTTTATGGCAGGAAAAAGCTGGATGCAAAGTGAGCACAAGAGGGGAAAAGGAACGAAGAGTGGAGGAACACATTGTTCTTGCTGAGGAGTAAAACCTTGACCAGGAGCTGGCCAGGAATCCCTCCTGTGTTACAGCAACACGCAGGGGGGCTGCAGCTCTCTCTGACTCCCCAGATAAAAGCTGCTTCCACTTGGAATTTCTTTACAGCCACCGAGATGCTGAGGCAGCTCTAACACAGACTCTCCTCTCCCCCAGAGCTCAGCAGCCCTGCCCAAACACTACCCTGAGCTCCCAAGGCTGCCCTTGCACAGGAAAACCAGAGGCTGGAGAAGGTAATGGCCACGTGGGGGATCTCAGGGGACTGTGGGTGGCTGATGAAACCAGCCCTGTACACTTTCAAACCCTGTCTCCCCACAGTCACGTGCTTTCAAGAGCAACAAGTCGACTGCTTTTGGTTCCTGGCAGTACGTGCTGGAAGGGAGAATGTTGTTTCCTTGGAAAGGGTGGAGGACAGAGAGTGGTTTTCAGACAAAAGAGAAATAATCAAGAACAAGAGCACAGGGATTGCTGAGGATTAGGCATCTGCTCTGGAAACAGCCCACAGCAGCTCAGGAGAGAGAATCATAGAAGCATTTAGATTGGAAAAGACCTCCAGGATCATCAAGTCCAACATCTCCCTGACCCCTAGACCATGTCTGGAAGCACATCTACTTGTTTGTTGATCCCCTCCAGAGATGGTGACTCCACCACCTCCCTGGGCAGCCTGTGCCAGTGCCTGACCAAAGGGAGAGGCCACCTCCTCCAAAGAGAAGGGTACTCAACAACACTAAAACAAGTAAATACACATGGGAGGCCAAAGGACAAAGTTTATCTGGGCCAATCTGCACTGCCAGCGGGGTCCTCTAGGAAGGGCTGGAATCCTGCAGGGGTAAAGGTCATCACCAGCCTGGCAGGGTCACCCTATAGCACCGTAATGGCCCCAAGAAGCCAGGGCAGTAACCACACTGCCCAGGGCGTCCTCAGATGGACAGCCTGGCAAAGCTGTTTGGTTTGCTCAAGAAATGGGAACATTTCCATGATCTCGTAACCAAGGTCGTTGGCTCAAGGGCACGTGAAGCCAGTGGTTAATAATGCTGTGGCCTTGAAAGAATCTGGTTTGCAATAAGGTTTTATTTAGACTTTGGGATCAAGAGAAGCCCAACACCTCATCTCCTTGGCCAAAGCCAAGGCAAGAGTGAAGAGAGAAAACCCAAATCCTTTTCTTATCCTCAGGAGATCCCAGCTTGCTACATAGTGACTGTCAGACTCTAACCAGTTGTTAAAAAAGAAAGCAAAAAGCACCTTATTTAATTTGCCACATCGGGGCCCACAAATGAGGAGAGGCTGAACCCCCCCAGCCCTCACACACCCTCCTTCTGCCCCACAAGAATGGAAGGAAGACAAGACTGTACTCTCAGGTAACCCAACATCCCCCAGAGAATAAAACACATATGGGAACAAGCCCCAAGCTGCAGCAGGCTGTGTTCCCTGTATGGCCAAGCTGTCCCTTCCTTGTCCAACACACACAGCCCTTCACAGGCTTCCCACCCCATGTTTCATTTCCTCCACCCAGCAAAGCATCACCTCTCCAGCACCCTACAAAGTACCCACTGCTCAGGCCTCATCTCCAACCTTCTAGTGCCCTGTGGAGCAACCAGGAGGAGCTGAACACACAGCTCCTTCCAGGGAGCTGCAGCTTTTGGACATAACAAAAGATTTTTGACCCCGAGGGGTGCAGACCCAGCTCTGGCAGCAGCAGCTGGTGCTCGGGCTCGCTGCGACCTCTAGAGGCCAAACCTCCGGCAGCCGCAGACAGACTGACAGTGACATGTGTTGAGATAATGACCGTTAACAGCTTGTTTAATAGAGAATCAGCACAGCCCCACCTTGGGCTGCGTCATCTCCTCCCCTCCTCTTCTACTCTGCTTAGCTCTTCACCCTCCCTGGCCCCAGAGAGACAGATGGAGAGACAGAGAGAGGGAAAGGAGAGCTCCGTCCTGGGACAGAGCCCTAAACGAACATAACCAGGTCTTTACATGTGGCTCTGGAGAAGGCTGCCAGGATGCTAGCAAACACCACGTCGGGAGACTGGGAGGCATCCACCGCCGTGTGGATCCCTCTCTTGCTGTAGTAGGTGACCAGGGGGGAGGTCTGGGTGTGATAGGCCTTCAGGCGCGTCTGCAGGGCCGTTTCGTTATCGTCCGAACGGCGGATCAGGGGCTCTCCAGTGACCTGGCAGAAGCAAGGGGACAGTCTCCAGCGAGCTGCAGCCTGGCACGCTCCCCCCTTCTCTCCGCAGCTAGGACAACCCCTGCTCCCCACGCAGAGCTGGTCCACAGGGAAGAGCGGGGGCCAACCCAGAGCAGCTGAAGCAAGTCCCAGAGCAGTCACTGAAGAGAGAAGGGTTCAGCACTGTGGTCTTTTCCCCCACACACCACTCTGCTTGCTAAAAGAGAGCCCGGAGAGCAGACACCAGCTACAGTTGTTCCCCAGGAGGGAAACCAGTCACAACCCTCAGCTATGGGCAGAGTCCAGCAAGTTCTGAGGCTGGCCTGGCCGTGCCCTTCACTCATCCCTCCAGACCTCGCTCCCGGCGGTGCCGTCGGCTCAGGCTGCCCAGGCGGTTCCCCACACTCCCCAAAAAGCCAGGATAGGAGGTAGGAGAGAAGGAAAGAAAGGAGGTTTATCCAGGGATGCTGCAAAGCACCAGCCAAACCCAAAGCACCGTTAAGCTGTGGCCTTGGGAGCTCACATACATCGTCCTTCATGTGCTCTTTCGGGGGTCTGAACTCCTCGTGATACGAGCGGCCGCTCGCTGGGTGGATCAGCCTAAGACAGAAAGCAAGAGTCAGCAAAGCAGCCCCGTGCCAGGACGAGGTCTTCTGAACCTGCCACTTAGCAGCACAGAAACATCTGCAATAGCAAACTGATTAGTGTCTCTGTGTTAATTAAGAAAAAAATCTCTTTCTGGCTATTTCTGTGCCAAGGGCCTCTTCAGGCGTTGGGGAAAAGCAGCTGCGCTGGGAGATGGAGAAGGGAATTTTACTTTATGCTTTGCTGGGGAACTGGAGAGGCTCCTGGAGGTGTGAGGGTGACATGGGGCCATGGCAAACTGTGGGAGATGTCTCTTAGCCTGCACAGCCACAACTGACCCTGGACAATGCTTAGACATGTAAATGATGTCCTGATAAAGAAGCAGTGATAGCTCCAGAGAAGGCAGAGCATGAAGACATGGGCTGCCAGACACCAGGCTTAAAGGCTGAGCTGGGTCACCAAGGACACTGCTTCATATCAGCAACCCCTATCTACAGGGCCATGAAGGGGCTTAATTTAAGGCTGGCTTAGAAGAACAGGCAGGAAGGCTTGAGCAGAGCAGAAATCTAAATCCAGCTCTGGAGTCCTCAGCACAGGATAGACATGGAGCTGTTGAAGCAGGTCTAGAGGAGGCCACAAAAATGATCTGAGGGCTGGAACCCCTCTGCTGTGAGACCAGGCTGAGAGGGTTGGGCTTGTTCAGCCTGGAGAAGGCTCCAGAGGGACCTTGTGGCCTTTTGTACTTAAAGGGGCTTGTCAGAAAGATGTGGACAGACTTTTTAGCAGGGTCTGCTGCAACAGGACAAGGAGTGATGGTGGGGAGATTTAGAGAGAAGGAATTTTTGATGTTGAGGGAGGGGAGAGCCTGTCCCAGGTTGCCCAGAGAGGTGGTGGCTGCCCCATCCCTGGAACCATTGCAGGTGAGGTTGGGCTCTAAGCAACCTGCTCTGGTTGCAGATGTCCCTGCTCCCTGCAGGGTGGGGTGGACTAGATGGCCTTGAAAGGTCCACCCAAGGCATTCTCTGGTAATACAGACCAGCCCTGCAGCTAGCCCTGAACATGGTCAGAAAGGCAGGAGGATCCAAACTGAGGATGGATCCCTTAAACTAGAAATCCCCACCCCATGCAGTGAGTATTTGGGAGGGAAGATTTACCGTCCAGTGATCCTCCTGATGAGCAGGGAGTCAGGGATGCTGAACTCGATGACAGAGTCCAGCTTCTCTCTCCTCTTCTCCAGGAGCTCATCCAGCTGCAACAGAAAACACCCAGCTCAGAGGGGCAGAGGTGCAGCCAGGGCCCTGTCTGCAGGAAGGGGGAGATGCCAGAGCAGCCCCCGAGCTGCAGCTCACACACCATCTCAGCCTGTTTCACTGTGCGTGGGAAGCCATCCAGGAGGAAGCCGTTCTTGCAAGGAGGGGAGTCCAGGTTGTTCTCAATCAGCTCCACCACCATCTCATCACTCACCTGTGGAGAGGAGAAATGGGCACATGATCAGGAGGGACACCCCAGGTTTACTCACAGCTGCTGTGCTGGGTCACACCACTGCCCAAGCTGCATCAGAACCCTTGTCACAGCCCTTCCCTAGAATCATAGAATGATTTAGGTTGGAAAGATCCTCTAGGACCTTTGTCCAACATCGCCCTGACCCCCAGACCATGTCCCAAAGCTCCACATCTACTCGTTTGTTGACCCCCTCCAGGGATGGTGACTCCAGCACCTCCCTGGGCAGCCTGGTCCAATGCCTGACCACTCTGTCAGTAAAGAACTTCTTCCTAATGTCCAATCTAAACCTCCCCTGGCACAACTTGAGGCCATCACCTCCCTGCCCTAGAGGCAGCAACCACTGCACAGGGCACTGCTGGAACAGGGTGAGAGCTGCACGTTCAGACCTGCCCAACCAGGAAACTCCCTGTCCTGGGTGTCAACACGGAGGTGGCTCCTGAGACACTTCACCCAGGAACACCCCAGCCTGGGCAGTGCTGGAACCTCACTCTTAAAGATTTCTGTACTTCAGGGCAGACCATCAGCTTCAAGACAAACTCCCTAGGTGATATATTTTTTTTTAAGCCAATCCATACTACAAAATATCGACATAACCTTTATTTCCTGTGACTTTGTACCTTCACCTACACATCCCCTCAGCAGGCCGGGCCAGGAAGGGCAATGCAGGCAAGTTGCTCATTGACTCCTGTAAACCTTGTGTGAAGGCAAAGCCCAAAAGCTGCTGACGAGCTCTGGCCTCACTGGATAGTTTTTTCCCCCCCCATATCACACTCAGCATTCCACTGGGATTAGCACCTTTCCCACCCCACAGTGGTTGAAAGCACCCACAGATGCTGCAGCCCCACCAATAGCTGTTTATTGCAGAGCAGCTCTCCCCAGCAGGGCTGTTTTCTCCAGCACACCCAGCTGGGACACAGCAGGACTGGGGACCAGACTCTCACAGCACACGTAAACAAGAGCCCTGGAGCGGGAAGTTTACGGGTGGGGGGGAATTTGGGTGAAGCAAAACTCATTTCTGTGCTTTCCTGATTAATTGGAGTGTAAAGCCCCATCCTGTACCCTGCTGTGCTCCCAGCTGAGTTATCGGGGAGCCAGAGCTGGCTGCTGGGACATACCTGCAGAGCAGCTGGGTGCTGGCTGCCACACACACGTGGCAGATACCACCAGCCTGCCCAGATAACGGCCCTATCTTTCACAACCAGCTGGGATATCACTGGCTTGCTGTTGCAATACAAGTTGGGAGCAAAAGCTGGAGATAAGCCACGTCACTTCTCCCACCCGGGGCCTGCAGAGCCTCCCTGGGGTGTTACATGACAGCTGCCATGGCCAAGGTTGTCCCATGCTGCTTAGCTCTGGGGTGAGTCACTGCAGTTTGCTGTCCCTCAAGTTACTGCACTTATTTTGGCAAGATAATTAGACCCTCAGAAAGTGTGTCAGAGATCCCACCTCTTCCCTTGGGGATCCAAAGCATCTCTCTCACACAGCACCCACTGTAACCACCACCACAACACCCCTATGTCTATTTTCACCTTACACTTCCAGGCAAATGGTATTTATGCAAGAGCTGGGACATAAATGAACCCTCTAAACAGAGTCTTACCCCTCACAGGAGACCAAGCATCATGTGAGGAGAGACAGGAGCCACCAAGCATGACTCTAACATCCTGCAGCTCCAAGGACAAACCTTCAGGAGCCACAGCCAGGGAGCACCAGGGCAGAAAGAACCACCTCAGGACACAGGCTGCTGGTAAGCAAGGGAGAATTCTGAAGAGAAAAGATGTTTTTATGGGATGTTTCTCCTGCAGGATAATGAGAGGGAAAAGCCCCATCCCTGCCTTCACCCTGCAATCTGCCTCCACCCTACAATCTGCCTTCCTCCACTAATTGAATTTTGTCATGGAGGCCTCTAATTACAAGGCAGATGTTGATTGCTCTCGTTGCAGGTGCTGCCAGCCCCTCTCCCCTCCCCACTACCCACCAGCTTCCCCGAATCCATCGTCTCCTTGAGCCGCTTGCCCAGCTCAGAGCCCGAGGCCACCATGGCCCGCAGCATGTCCCCAGTTGCCAGGTGGCAGACGCAGTAGGTCTCGGCCAGCTTCGGAGCCTGCAGGAGGAGACAGACACGAGGTGAGACGCCGGGACCTCGGGGGTCCCCACCGGGGCCTTGTCCCCCCTTCGCAGCAGCGGGAGGGGCTGCGACCGGGCAGCACGTGGCAGGGCCCGGCACAAAGCCCCGAGAACCGGGTGCTTTGGGAGCGGGGTTAGGGCTCCAGAGAGCCCCGCGGCCGGCCCTAGGGAGGGGGTCCGGGACAAAGGGCCCCGGTAAGGGGCGGGGGACCCATAGGTCTGAGTCCCCGGGGGAGTGCAGGCCCGGAGCCCGCTGGAGAAGGGCAGCCCGCACACCGCAGCCCCTCGGCAAGGGAAGCAAGGCCGGACGGGCGCGTCTCCCCAGGCGAAGGCTCAGATGCCGGGCCCGACGATGAGGAGAACCAAGCCTAGTGGGGAGAACCGAGCAGCCCGGTCCCACCGGCCGCTCCCGGGAGGAGTCCCGGTAAGGGCCCCACGTGCCGTCTGCTCCCCGGTACCACCCCTCACCTGCGTGCCCTTGCCGGCACCGGGCGGCCCCAGCAGGACGGCGCGGATGCCCTGCCGGAGCCCCGGGCCCGGGGCCTGCCCGCGGCCACCCCCGGCCTGCGCGCTCGGAGCCATGGCCNATGGGCGTGGTTTCGTATTGAATGGGCGTGGTTTCGTAGTGAATGGGCGGGTTTCTCTGTGAATGGGCGGAGGTTCTCTGTGAATGGGCGGGTTTCTCTCTGAATGGGCGGGTTTCTCTGTGAATGGGCGGGTTTCTCTGTGAATGGGCGGAGGTTCTCTGTGAATGGGCGGAGGTTCTCTGTGAATGGGCGGGTCTATGCGGCCCTGCGCGCTCCTTGCCCCCAGCACTCCCTGCCCTGGGGCAATGGGTACTAGGGTGCTCTGCACCACGCTGCCAAGACCCAGCTCCTCTGCCCTCCTCCCAGTTCAGAGCTCTCTGCTGGGCCAGAGCGCTGGGGAAACTGGCCAGGATCTCTCAGGAGACAAGAGCTTCCTTGGTTTGGTTGCCAGGAGAGTCCATGGCCAAGCCATGGCCACAGTGTTGAATACAGGATAAGTGGGTCCCTCTCACCTCCTGAGTGAGGACAGCTACCCCTTCACACAAATGTTTTCTCCTCAGTGACACCAGAGAGGGAATCACAAACTAACAGGAAGAAAAAAAAAAATCCCTTGCTCAGCCTGTGGTGTTTGTGGGATGGAGCAGTGGAACTGTTTCCTGGTGCACAAATGCAGACAAAGACACGACCGATCAACCAGGCAGAGCATCTGCATGTGTGGCAGAGCTGGATCTGCTGCTGGGGAACCCACGGACACTGGCAGCAGCACAACCAGGGCAGAATCAGCCCCTGACGTCTTCCCGACGACCTCCCCTGGCCGGTGTCCCTGCCAAGCAGGCGCTGCTCAGCCTTTAATCTGCAGAAAGCCTCGTTTCCCTGGCAGCCGTGTTCCAGAGGTATTTTTGGCTCTCTTCCCCCCGAGGGTCCCTGCACAGGGCCAGGCTGCAGACAGGCTCACAGCTCCGAGCTGCCAGGCTGGGGATGAGCTGCTGCTGCGACGAGGACTCGGTGAGAACCTGGGGTGTCTGTGGGGGGCAACCCCAGCCCTGGGAGGGGGTGGGCAAGCATTCCTCAGAAGGGATGAAGGATGCTCAGAGGCAGCTCAGCCAATGGGGTGGCTGGGTTTGGTTGCCATGGCCACAGTTGTGAGGCAGAGCAGGGAAGGGGGTGCTGGGATAGAAGGGGTGCGGAGCCCCCCCCAGCCTCTGCAGGGGTGGCTGGTCCAGGGGCTGGGGGCAGGCAGGAAACTGGGGCAGGACAAACAGCCACTGCTGGGGCCACTTCATTCTCTTGACAGACCCATGGGCATAATCTGTTTAAATGCTTTCTAAGGTAACGGGGTGCAGGGGGGAGCTGCTGGGGAAACTGGTTTGCTTGGTGCAGTGAGGAGGGGGCTGCTGAGGGATGCCTGTGGGTGCTGAGTTTTCAGGTGGTCAGTGCCCCTCTCCCTCGCTAACCCCTTGCACTGCTTCTCCCCAGAGATCTGGGAGCCCCAGCAAGAGCTTGGCCTCGGGGTGCTGCTTGGGGACCTTGGGGTACCCCCTGGCCACATGTCTGGGCACCCAGGAGCAAAGTGCTGGATCTTGGTACGAAGGGGATGTCCAGGGCACGTCTGCCCAGGGCTGGCAGGAATGACCCAATTATCTGCTCATCATTTCTGTGCCCAACCAGACATATTGATGTGGGTGCTGGTTAGTGATGTGTTTGGGGAGGGAAGAGTAGGGCTGGTGCTCTCCTTCCCAGAACTCTAAGAGCTTTAAAACCCATTTTTTCTCCCTGTTGCCCATCTCTGGAGATTCCTGGTGGTGCTTGCTCAATGCATCCACCACCCTGCTGCTCTGGGGTCAGGGTGCTCTTTCTCCTAGTGCCCATCGAGGTGTTGTAAGTAGGTCTCTGCAGAGGGGGAGGAGGAGGTTTGCAGCTCTGGGAAACGAAACCTGGCTCTCCTGCTCACTTCAGATCAGAGAGACCACATTTCTGTAAAAGCCCTGGAGCTACACCTGGATTATTGGAGTGAAAATCTTCCCTGCGAGCTTGTGCTAGGTCATCAGCCCCCTGCGTTATGGGATGGGCTGGAGCCAGGGGAGGAGATTATTAAAGCCGAGTGTGTGAGCCAAGAAACACCGTGTGGCTTAACTTGTGCCCTTGTTTCACAACCTGTGTCATGGGAGAGACATGGAGCTGGGACCACAGCACAGATCCAGACCATCCTCAGGCCAAACCACAGCGAGTGGCCTGTGCTCTGCTCTTTAAAGATGGGGCTTGTGTGCCTGGGAAGGTGGCTCTGTGAGACTTCAGCTATTTGGAAACTACAAAGGAGCTTCACCCCATGCAATGTCCAGCAGCTGTAGCTACATGCTGGAACATGAAGGGACACGTTCTGACACAGACAGGCCAGTGGAGTTGGCTTTGTTGTTAGCTGTGTTGGTGCCTGAGCTGCTGCTGAAGCAGCCAGGGCTGCTGTGTGCCAGAACAAAGCTCTGAGCTGCAGAGAAATGTGTCTCCTCCCCCCAGAGAAGATGCTTTAACCCACAGTAGTTCTCTCAGCTAAGGCACTGGTTTGGAGGAGCAGAGAGCTTGACCCAGTACAGCCATAGGAGGGACTGGGAGCACCTTGGGGTGCAGCTGGGAGGTGTCTTCTGCTGGAGCTTCTGGGCCCTGCCTCTAATCCTCCCTTTCTTTTTCCAGTGTGTTGCATATTTAGAAGCTATACCCTGCTTCAGGAGGCTCTAAACCAGCGTTAGCACAGCCTGACCATGAATGGCTACTTGAAGGAGTCCAACTTCATGATGGTGGAGGAGGGTTTCACCACCAGAGACCTCCTGGAGAACCTCCTGGGGGAGCTGTGCCAGGGGGTAAGTGCTGGGGGCTCTGCAGAGGTGGGCGTGGGGAGGTGGCTGCTGCTCACTCCACCTTTCTCCTAGGGGGAGCAGCAAGCCTTCTTCGTGGCAGACCTTGGGGACATTGTGAAGAAGCACCTACGTTTCCTGAAGGCCCTGCCCCGGGTCAACCCCTACTTCCCAGTGAAGTGCAATGGCAGTGAAGGAGTGATTCGGCTGCTGGCTGAGCTGGGGACAGGCTTTGCCTGTGCCAACAAGGTAGGGCTGGGGGATGAGCATCCTGTGGGCATTGTGGGAGAGTGGCAGCTCACCCCCCTTGCCTTAGTTCCCATTCACCAGATGATATTTGTGGGGCAGGAGTTTTCCTCTGCTCAAAACCCTCCTGATACAGCCCAGAAATCATTGAATGTCATCTGGTCCAACCTCCCTACACCAGCAGGGACCTCTCTACCTAGGGCAGGCTGCTCAGAGCCCCAGCAAGCCTCACCTTGAGCGTCTCCAGGGATGGGGCCTCCACCCCCTCTCTGGGCAGCCCATTCCACTGATCTATCACCCTCATATTAAAGAACTTTTTTCTAATATCCAACCTAAATCTCTCCTTTCCTAGTTTAAAACCATCACCCCTCATCCTGTTGCTACAAACCCTCAAGAATATCTCTTTCCCTGCTGCCTTATAGGCCCCTTTCAGGTATTGGAAGGTCACAATAAGGTCCCCCTGGAGCCTTCTCTTCTGCAGGTTGAACAGCCCCAATTCTCTCAGCCTGTCCTCTCTGTCTTGTTCCCTCTGACCAACATTCCTGTCTCTGGAGCTGGTTCCCTGGCTGGGAAGCTTGGCTGGTAGCAAGACACATCCCTAGGGTGCCACTGCCATGGCTGTCCAGCTCTTGGTGGCTTTAAGGCTGTGCCTAAAGCTCCCTGCTGCCTCCTGCTTGTCATTTCCATAGCCAGATTTCCAGGGAAGAACCAAAGTTAAGCCACTTATTTATTAGTAATTAAATAGGAGGCATTGTTGGGAGGGGAAAGTGCCAAGAGTCGACCTGTGCCGCAGCTCCCACCCTCACTGCCCCTCACTGCTCCAACCCATGCCTCTGAACCCCCTTGTTTCCTCTCCTACTGGTCTCACACCTCTTGTAAACCTCTTGCTGCAACCTGCCCCTGCCAGGACAAAGTCCCCTGTGATCCCCTGGAGCTCCTGGGGGCTTTCCCTGGAAGAGCCCAGGCTGCACTGCTGGCGGGTTGCTCTTCACAGTGCTGCAAGCTGGCCCAGGCCCAGGGCTGGTCCTGGCCAGGTCCTGAGGACCTCTGTTGGAAATAGTGTAGGCAGCAGGAGCAGGGCAGGGATTATCCCTCTGGATTGGGCACTGTGGAGGCTGCCCCTCAAATCCTGGGGTCAGTTTTGGGCCCCTCACTCCCAGGAGGACATTGAGGGGCTGGAGCGTGGCCAGAGAAGGGCAGCGAAGCTGGGGAAGGGTCTGGAGCAGGAGTGTGGTGAGGAGCACAGTTCTCTGACCCACCTACACACACGTTGTTTCCCTGCAGGCAGAGATCTCACAGGTTCAGAGCATTGGAGTCCCTCCTGACAAGATCTTCTACAGCAGCCCCTGCAAGCAGGTTGCCCACATCAAATACGCAGCCAGCCATGGTGTGCAGCTGATGACCTTTGACAACGAGGTGGAGCTGAGCAAGGTGTCCAGGAGCCACCCTCATGCCAGGTCAGCAGCTCACAGTGTTGTTGGGGGGCTGGAGTAGGAGCTGGGGAGGTGGGCCTGGGGTGACAGAGGGCCTGAAGACCCCTCCACACAGCCTGGATTTGCTCTGCAGGATGTTGTTGGGTATTGCTGTTGACTCCAGCCCCTCTGCCCATCCGAGCATGATGTTTGGGACCACGCTCAAGTCCTGCAGGCACCTGCTGGAGACAGCAAAGGAGCAGGCTGTGGAGGTGGTGGGCATCAGGTACAGCACAGGGTCCTTTCTCCATAGGAGGGCTTAGCCCGTGTTGGGGGGAACTGTGGGGAGCAGGAAAGACACATGGGTCATAGAATCACAGACTGGTTTGGGTGGGAAAGGACCTTTCGAGCTTATCTGGTCCAACCCCCTGCAGGGACCAGGGACATCTGCAACTAGAGCAGGTTGCTCAGAGCCCAACCTCACCTGCAGGGATGGATGGGGCATCAACCACCCCTCTGGGCAACCTGGGACAGGCTCTCACCACCCTCATCAGCAAAAATCTCTTCCTTCTCTCTAGTCTAAATCTCCCTCTTTTAGTTTAAAACCGTCACCCCTTGTCCTGTCACAACAGGCCCTGCTTAAAAGTGTCCACAGAGCCTCTGGCTGTGAGTGAGGTGGAGGCTGGACCTGGGGAGGTTGATCCCCCAACAAGGGACCAATTAGAGGCAGGTTTGGCCTCAGAGAGGGTCTGGGGAGCTCTGTGGGGCTGTCCAGCGAGCCGTGTGGGAAGCACAGAGCTGCTCCCAGCCACTGATGATCCCAGTGCCACGTCCTCTGGTTGCTCCCTGGGGAATCCAGCTGAAACAGGGACTGTGCCCTCAGCTTTCACCTCGGGAGCCGTGGTGTGGAGCCCCAGGCCTTCAGCCAGGCTGTGGCTGCAGCACAGCTGGCCTTTGAGATGGGCACAGAGCTGGGCTACAGGATGCACCTCCTGGACATTGGAGGGGGACTCCCTGGCACCGAGGACACCAGAGCCCGGTTCGAAGAGGTACATGGCTCCCAACACCTGCCCCCAGCAGGCAGAGAGTGGGGCTGGAGGGTCTCCCTGGGTCTAGCTCCCTGTGGAGGGGCTGAGCTAACCATGGGGAGCATCTTCTTCCCATCCAGGTTGCTGCTGTGATAAACTCTGCCCTGGACTTGTACTTCCCCGAGGGCTGTGGGGTGGAGATCCTGGCGACCCCCGGGCGATACTACGTCACCTCTGCCTTCACCCTCGCTGCCAGCATCACTGCCAGGGAAGAGCTTCCTCCAGAGCAGCCTAGTCCTGATGGTAGGTGGGATGGTGGGGTGGGAATGAGCCCACCCGTGTCCTTGAGACCACCCTGAGCCCTCTCCCTGCTCCCCTCCAGAGGAGGAGTCCAGCAGCAAGAAGAGCCTCGTGTATCACCTCAGCGAGGGCATCTACGGCGCCTTCAGCTGCCTCCTGTTTGACAGCCCCTGCCCCACCCCTCGGCTGCACAAGGTGAGGGGCTGGCCCAGCTTGGGGAGAGCCCAGAGGGTCCCTCACATCATGTTATGTTCCCTCAGCTGGCCCTGCTCTCCCTCATGACTGGCCCCACACCAGAGGAGAGCAGAAGCCATGAGAAGAGGCGATGGTGACGTCCCAGGAGAGCCGTAACCAGAGTCCATGAGCTCCTGGGGGCCTTCAGGGTGGGTGGAGATGAGAGAGGTCGAAATGATTCTCTGATTCTGCCTCTCCCCTGCAGAAGCCCTGCCCAGAGCACCCCTCGCACAGCAGCAGCCTCCGGGGCCCCCCGGGACACGAGGAGGATCGAATCGCCGACGGCCTCGAGCTGCCCGAGCTGCAGGTTGGGGACTGGCTCCTCTTCGAGGACATGGGGGCCTACAGCATCCCAGCCACCCCCCTGCTCAGGGGGTGGCCACAGCCACATGTCACCTACGCCATGTCCCGCCTGGCCTGGTAAGAGATGTGAGAGGGTGAGGGGGCTGAATCCCCCAGGAGATGATGTCTTCCCTCCACCTGGGCTCTTTGCCCAAGGGAGATGGTCAAATCTGAGTCCAAAACCTGGAGACTGAGAGTAAAAATCTGACCTGAGAGAAAAGGTTAAGAGCCCTGGGGCTGCTGAGCGGGAAAAGAGAAGCCTCAGAGGGGATCTGATCGATGCTGATCAAGAGCTAAAGGGTGGGGGCAAGAGGATGGGGCCAGACTCTTGTCAGTGGTGCCCAGGGACCAGACAAGGGGCACCGGGCACCAACTGGAACCCAGGAGGTTCCGTCTGAGCAGGAGGAGAAAGTTGTTTGGGGTGAGGGAGTTGGAGCCTGGCCCAGGCTGCCCAGAGAGGTTGTGGAGTCTCCTTGTCTGGAGAGATTCCAAAGGGGCCTGGACACGATCCTGATCCCCCTGCTCTGGGGGAGCTGCTGGAGCAGGGGGTTGGACCAGATGATCTCCAGAGGTCCATCCAACCCCCCCACCACTGGGGTTCTGTAAAACCCTGGCCTTGGAGGCAAAACTCAGACATTTTTAAACATTAACAAACTTGAGACGGCTTTTCCCTGGGAAGCCACAGGCAGCTCCTCTCTGGCTCTGCAGAAGCAGCCATTGCTCTGGGGACCTCCCAGCTCCCCCAGTCCCACCTGGGGTGCTCCCCCATTATCTCCCACTGCAGGAAAACCATCCAGCTCTTCCAGGGAAAGGCCCCACAGCCAGGAGAGGAGCGGGAGAGCGTCTGCGCCCCCTTGTCCTGCGGCTGGGAGATGGCAGAGACACTCTGTGTCACCCCGACCTTCACTCCAGCCAGCATCATCTGAGCAGCACTGGTACCAGTACCGGGAGTGGGAGGAGGGTCAATCCTGCCCCTGGCATCACCCCTGGTGCTCTCCTGGGGTGCCCAGAGCAGGACTTTGAAGGGAGCCCCATAAATCCTGTTCCTCCAGCTCGTGCAGTGTTTGTGCTGACTGGAGGGGATTGGGGGGTGTGAGGTGGGTGGGGGGGTGGTACCGAGCAGGTTTGGGTGCTTTTTTGGGGAGTTATGGTAATGAAGGGTTGTCCAGTGCTCTGGGGGATCCCAGAGAACCCGGAGAACCCGCCTGTGATAAGCAGTTGGGTGCCTAATGAGGGTTTGTTCATTAGGGAAGGTGGGGCCCATCACCAGAACCTTGGATGCTCTTCAGGCACCCAGAAGGACCCCTGGGGGTTATGGAAATAGGGGATTGGGTTCCAGGAGGTGGGTGGGACTGGGGGGAGGACCTGGGCCTGGTGGCCTCCTCCTGGTCAACCCTAATGAAGCCACTTGTCCCTGGGATGTGGGGGGGAGTCCCACGTTGTGGAGGTGGAGACTGAGGGGCCATAAAAGCCAAAGAATGGGGACACTGTGAGACCCTGAAAGCCAGGAACTGGTGGAACTGGAGGGCACCGGGAGGACCCTGACAGCCAGAGACTGGGAGAACTGGGGGGGCACTGTGAGGACCCTGAAATCCAGAGACTGGTGGAACTGGGAGGCACTGGGAGGCCCTGAAGCAAGGGGGTGGGGAAACTGGGAGCAGTGGGACACTGGGAGGATAGTGAGGGACACCGGGAGGACATTGGTCAGGGGAGCAGTGGGAGGACACTGGGAACACTGGGAGAATCCCGGAGGCGGCCGGCAGGGGGCGCTGGGGCGCGGCGGGCGGGGTCTCCTCCGGCCCGCCAGGGGGCGCTGCAGGGACCGAGGGCTCTGGCGCCGCTCGGCCGTAAAGCGCGACGCGAGTGTCGCGGCTGCAGTTGCGCTTGACGGCGGGTAGCGTCGTGAAAGGCCCGTGAAGGACGGCGGCGGTTGCGGGTCCGTGAGGGGGGAGCGGACCCGGCCCTGGGGGTGTTGTTGTCAGTGTCGTGACAGCGTCCGTGTCGCGACAAGCGCGGAGCCATGCCGTTCTGGGAGCTGCAGCGGCAGCTGGGCATCGATGTGGACCGGTGGCTGCTGCGGCAGAGCATGCCGCAGCCCTACGGCAAGGCCGGGGCCTGTCACGCCTTCGAGCGGGAGTGGGTGGAGTGTGGGCACGGCCTGGGCCAGACCCGCGCCCGCCGCGAGTGCCAGCCCGAGTACGAGGACTTCATGGAGTGTATGCACCGCACCAAGCTGGTGAGAGCCCCCGGGAAGCGCTGCGGGCACCTGGGGAGCCGGGGCGGGGGGAGTCTGGAGGGGCCGGGCCAAGCTGGGAGCACTGGGATACCTGGGACAGGCGCTGGGCCAGGTTTGGGATAGGGTGTTGAGGGTCCATGTCAAGCTGGGGTGGGCACTGGGGCACCTCGGGTGGGATATCAGAACATCTGAGGCTCTGGGCCAGGCTGGGGGGAATGTCCTGAGGGGCCAGGCCAAGGTTTTGGGATGGTTTTGGGGGCTCCAGCACAGGCTGGGAGGAGGGAATTAGGATGGGAAGCCCTGCCAGGGGTGTTCCTGGTTGTTGGGGCAGGGTTAGTATGGGTCCCACACACACACAGCTTCTGGAGGGGCTGCCAGGAGCCACTCTGGAGACCACTTGAGAGCTCCCCTGCCCGCTGCCCCCCTGCCCAGCCCCTCTTGTGTCCCCTTGCCAGGCTCAGAGGCTGAAAACCATCCTGGAGCAGAGGGACAAGCTGATCAAGGAGGGGAAATACACCCCCCCCGACTACCACAAGGGCAAAGAGGAGCCTCGGCCTTGACTCGTGGGGGACGTGTCAGTCACCTCTGGAGCTGCTGATGTGGGAAACCCCCCAGGAAAAACCCCTCGGAACCACTGGATCCCACTGAGGTGGGCTCTGGCCCTGCTGAAGGGGGCTGGCACCACGTTGGGCATCGTTTGGGACAGTAAATGTCTCCTCTGGAACAGAGTTTGGCTCTGCCTTGTCTTTCTTTCCTGAGGAAAGCCTGGCTGGAGGGGCCCTCTGGGGCAGCCCTGCACGGGGAGCTGTTGGGACACCCTAAAACACCTCAGGGGTGCTGGGGACGTGTCCCTGGGGAGGTGAAATGCTCCTGGGGCTGGTGCCACGGGTCATTGTGGGTTTTTCTTTTGTGTTTGCGGCCTGTTCCTCCTGCTGCCCTGTGGGCAAAACTTCTGGGTGGAAATTGCAGCTGGAAATGAGGAATAAGCTGAAAGGGTGGAAAAAAACCCCACTAACCAGGCTTGTCCTGCAAAACTTAAGCCTGAACATGGGACTGGTGTGTACTGGGCTGTTCCCAGTTGCTCTGCCATCTATAGTGGTGTCTGTGGTGAAACCAGCTCGTTTGAGAGCAGCAGGGGAGGGGTTTGGATCCTCTCCTGCCCTTTCAGAGTCAGAGGCAGCTCTTGCTGGGGGCTTTGCTCCAAAAGCCCCGTGTCAGCAGGATCCATTCAGCGGGTGCTGGGCCCTGCTGACGGTGCTGGCGGGGGGCCCTGGCCTGGCTGCTGCTCCCCCCCACCAACCCAGGGTGGTTTTGTAACAGAACTGGAGCAGGTGGGCACCTGGGAGCTGAGAGGGGACAGAGCTGGGCATTAATCCCTGGGTTTAATGCTTAATCTTTGGTGCAGGTGGAGCCAGGGAGTGCCCTGATCCTGATCCTCATAAATCCCTGTGCTGGGATGGATGAACTGGGCTGGGATTGTCCCCCTGGACTGGGCACTAGGGAGGTCACACCTCAAATCTGGGGTCAGGTTTGGGCCCCTCACTCACAGAAGGACCTTGAGGGGCTGGAGCGTGGCCAGAGAAGGGCAACGAAGCTGGGGAAGGGTCTAGAGCAGGAGTGTGGTGAGGAGCAGCTGAGGGAGCTGGGGGGGTTGAGCCTGGAGCAAAGGATCCCTGAGGATTGTCAGCAAAAAAAGCAGCTCCTGATTTCCAGCATCCCGAGGCCTCATCGGATCCAGACGCGGATTTGGGGGCTCTGGGATGTCCCCCCCCCATCCAGTGCCTGCCCCTGCCAGGGAGGAACGTGGCTCTGGGATGAATCAGCCCGAGCAGAGGGAACCCATCTGGGCCCTAGTGATGGATCCATCTGGGCCTGGGGGAAGGGAGAGACCTCCCAGCAACGCTTGGAAAAGCTGGTTGGGATGGGGCTGGGGGAGAGGAGCTCGAGGAGGAGCAGCAAAATTCCCCCAAAAGGCCAAATCCTGCTGGAGCAGCACCTGTGAGACTGTTACTGCTGCAGCCCGTGAGGAATTGGGGTGAAAATGGGGGAAGTTTCTTGCAGTGCTCTGGGGTGACACAGGGACAGGGCAGAGAGCCTCAAAAGGCTGCACCCAGCTGGGGTGTCCCAGGGTGAAGCTCTTCCAGGGTCTGCACCCCAGATCTGGGTGCTCACCTCAGGTCTCTGTGAGGTCAAAGTGGTGGCAGCTCCCTCTCTGGGGACAGGGGAGGGGTCCTGGCAGGCAGAGCTTGGGTTCTGGCTCCTGCCATGGGCCACATTAGGTGAGACCTTGATTTCCAACCCTCCTGCTCCACATTCACGGTATCTACACTCACCATTCACCTCACCAGTGGTTCTCCCACATGCTGTTAATCCTTCCCAGGGTGGTTGGAGAACAAGGAGCTCCAGCACCACCACCAGAGAGAAAAGCTCTTCCCAGCTGGAGACACACACAGAGTGTGTCCCAAGTATGGGTGATCCATGGACAACAGGCCTGGAGGAGCCAGAGACCTCAGTGAGGTCACGCTGCACTCAGGTGGGTGTTTATCACAGATCCCTCCTGTCAGGGAGTTGTGCAGAGCCAGAAGGTCTCTCCTGAGCCTCCTTTTCTCCAGGCTCAACACCCCCAGTCCCTCAGCTGCTCCTCTCCATTGCAGACGCTCATTAGAGCTGAGGATTAATCACCCTCCCCTTTCCCAGAGAGGTGGAGGCAGCTCTGGGAAGAAGGCAACAGATTCCCAAGGCCACTGTCACCCCCAGGAACACCCCTTCTGGTGGCAGCTTGTCTGGGACAGTCTGGGCACCACCACCAAGCCCTCAGCACAGCTCAACCCTCCTCAGAATTGCTGGTGTGCAGAAAAAAACCTCAACCCACCCAGGCTGTGAAAGGGCAAAGTTGCTTTTCCAGGGAGAGGGGATAAAAAGGACTCAGCAAAATAAAAAACCCCAGCCCTTGGTGGTGAGGAGAGTGACTCATCTGGTGGAGGAAATGCTGAGATCTATCTCAACTCTCCTGCCTCCCCAGTGGCTCTTTAGAGGCAGCCAAAATCTAATTGTTGGGGTGAGAGATGTGAACCCAGCCAAGGGTGAGTGGAGCAGAGGATCTATTCACTGTAGTTAAAAGCTCCGTTAGAAATTACAGCCAATAAGGGAAATAATCACAGAGCTGATGAAAACAATCAAATTCACGGGGAGATAAAAAAAAGCAGCTCCCAGCTCTGGCTGGAGGAGACCGTGGCCGAGGCTCTGGCTGAGCAGCAGTGTTGGAAAATGGGGCTGATCATCCCAACCAAGTTCCCGCGGGCAAAAAGGGATTTGGAGCATCCTCAGCTGCTGAATTAGATCAGCCCGGAGCCCTGGGCCAGCTCCATCTCCAGCCAGATTTATATTTATATATTTATATGTTTATATTTTTATATTTTTATTTTGCTATTTGCTTTTTTGTCATTTTCTTTTGGTGAGGGGTGAAGCCACATCCCAGCCGGGTGGGAGGCACCGAGTCTGGGACATCTCCATAGGGCAGGAGCTGCCAAGGTCATTGCTCACGTTGCTCCCTGGCTGCTCTCCCAGTGCTTTCCCTCCTCCCAGCTCCCCCATTCCCATTTTCCTATAGCCCTGATCCACCCGGGAGCAGGATTTGGGGTCTGGGGAGTGTCGGAGCCCCCACCTCCCGCAGCTCCCGCAGCCCCGGAGGCTCCGGCAGCGTCTGCAGCTCCTCTCTGCCTGGGAGAGGGGGAATAAACAACTCTGGGGAGATGAATAATTTATCAAAAGTCAGGGGAAAAAGCAGATTCCATCTGGGCGAAGGTTTTAATGAGGGAGAAGGGGACAAATCCTGGGGCAGAGCCACGTGCTGGATGATCTGCACTGGAGACATCTCCCTGTGGGCCCCAAGGTCTTGGCACCCACGTAGCCCTGGCAGGGTCCTGGTGGTCCCGTTGTACTGGGGAGATGAAATGATTTAGGGAGGACTCCCCCCTCCTCTCCTCCCCCTTTCCCCCCGAGATAACAATTTCTCATCCCCACACAGGCAAAACAACGCGTGATCTTAACCCAGATTCGCAGCACAAATAACCCGGCGCCGCCGGGCGCTCGGGGGGGTTCTGAGACACGTTTTGGGGTGTGAAATCCACGCAGGCTGGAACAGGCACCATCTCCCAGGCTCCCTCACTCCTCCAGGGAGCTGGGATCAGCAGGGTTTGCTCCAGAAGCACCGTGAGGGAGGAGGATGGAGCCCGGCTGGTGCCACCCAGCAGGGGTGACGAAGGGACACGTCACCCTGTGGCCAGGGCGCGTGGCTCCTGCTGCACAATGAGCTGGGTGGCTGATGCCCTGAGGGTAAGCGGTGCCCGGCTGCTGTGGTGGGAGTGGGGGCATCGTGCCCATCACCCCAGTGTGTGCCAGAGGCTGGGGAGCTGTGGCCGGGCTCACTGGGCCACCAACCAGGGACCTGCATGCGTCGCAGACACGCGGCTGAGCCGCCCAACCCGTCCGGGAGCTTTGGGAGCTACGCGGGAGGTGTCTGAGCTCTTCAGGCACTTTCCTCCCTCTGATGTGTCTGAGGCCACCAGCTGTGGCAGGATGAGTCCTCCCCACTCCCTGGTTGTGGTGGATTTTGGGGTTCCTTGTGGTGCTGGGGCCCATGGCCCCTGCTTGAGCACAGTGAGTGGGTTTATCCAACATGGTCTGGTATGGACCTGACCAACCACTCAAGGGGTGTGAGACCTGCATGGGGTGGGGAAAAAAAGTGATGGTGGGGCTGGTGAGGACCCATGAGGACACCATTTTCCAGTGTACCCATTATCCTGCCCACAGTGTCCCAGCCTGGCCACAGCATTCTCAGGGCTCCTGGGTCCTGAGGAGCTTGTGCCCACATTGCCAGCTTCTCCCAGGCCTCGCCCGCTGCATCCGTGGCCTCAATACATCCCATCAGTGCATCCACACCCGGGTGGCTTCTGGCCAAGCGCTTCCTCCTGCTCTGCTCTCCCCATCCCACCCCTGGCTCCGGCCGGGCAGGGCTGCAGGGCAACACGTGCCCTTCCCCAGTCACGTCCCAGTGTCCAAGAGTGTCACCACACCCCGCGCCGTGTTCTCCACCGCGTCCCACCCCCTCGCTTGAAGTGCTCCTTGAAGTCCTCGAGGAAACAGCCGCTGGGGAAGCAGAGAGACCTGTTGGGATGAGATCTGAAAACTGGTGGGGGAGAGATGCCCGCGGGGCAACCGGCTCCACCGGGATCCCGGGGGGACTGGGGCGACGGGCTCGGCCCGGCCACGTGCCAGGCGGCGGGAGCGGCCGCGCCGGATCGGG
>VYZX01031950.1:175033-275320 GCA_013401335.1 Brachypteracias leptosomus
CGGCGGCGCGGGCGGAAGCGGCCCGAGCGCAGACCGGCCCTGGCCGCCGCGCCGGCAGCTGCACCCGAGACCCCGGCACAAAGGGCCGCCATGGCCGGCTACGTGCCGGGGCTGCTCCCGGCCAACCGTAGCCAGGAGAAGGAGTTCGTCCAGGCCTACGAGGATGTGCTGGAGCGATACAAAGGTACCGAGACCGACCGCGGCCCGCGGATGGGGCCTGGAGGGCGGGCGGGGGCCGCCTCGCCGGGGCTCAGCCGGCGCCGACCCGGTGCCCACGGCCGGGGCTACCGGGGGTCTTCTCCTCTCCGTGAGCTCTGCTTGGGGGGGGGGGGTTGGGGGGAGTGTTTCCCGGGGAGCTCAGCGACCCTGCGTGGGGTGTTTGGGGTCCGGGTGTCCCCTGTTTGGGGTGAACGGGCTCCGAGTGTCCCCTGTTTGGGGTGTTTGGGGTCCGAGTGTCTCCTGCTTGGGTGAACGAGGTCCGGGTGTCCCCTGCCTGGGGTGTTTGGGCTCCGAGTGCCTCTGGTGTCCCCTGCGTGGGGTGCCCGAGGGGACAGTGTCCCCCACATGTGGTGCCCACGTTTGGAGTGTCTCTTATATCCCTTCGTGGGGTGCCCAGAGTCTGAATATCCCCTTCGTGGGGTGCCCAGGCTCTGAGAGTCCCCTACGTGGGCTGCCCAGGGTCCGAGTGTCTTTAGGGTCCCCTGCGTGGGGTAACCGAGGGGATAAGTGTCCCCTGCGTGGGGTGCTCGGGCTCTGAGTGTCTCTGCTGCCCTCTATGTGGGGTACCTGAGAGGACAGTGTCCCTGCGTGGGGTGCCCAAGAGTGGGTGGCCCTGTTGTTTACTGTGTGGGATGCCTGAGGTCCCCCTGTCCCCTGTGTGGGCTGCGTGGGGGACTCAACATCCTTCCCTGGGGTTCTATGGTCCTCACATCTGTGTGGGCTGCCAGGGGCTCAGCATCCCTGTGTGTGGTTCTTGGGGTCCCTCTGTATGGGGTGCCCAGCATCCCAGCACCCCACCTTGCCTCTCGGAGCATCCATCATCCCCATGTCCATACCATGGGGTAGCACAAGGTAGATGGGGTCCCACCATCCCCAGTCCCTGCTCTGGCTGCCCCACTGTCCCCGTACCTGCCGTGGGGCTGAGCTCCCTCTCCCGAGGCCGTACCTGGGCAGGGATGAAGGGCCCACGTCTGTGCCGGCAGTGAGTGTGCAGTTTTGATGTCAGTGCCTCATCTCTGGGAGCTGCTCGCTTTCTATTCTTCTTATTTTTTTTCTCTCTCCTCACTGCAGAGATAGGCTTGTCTGGGAGCCCAGATTTCAGCCCCACAGGGCTCCTCACGCTCTGTTTTGTGAGTTTAGCGGCCAAGTCTCTTTAAAATGCGGATGGCCGAGTCCAGAGGAGCTTGTGGTGCCCGTTTCCTTTTCCTTTCTGCCTGCAGAGAAAGGGGAATAATGGGTTCCCCTGGCTCCCCGGTTCAGGGGGTGCCACTCAGCCCAGCCCGAGCTGGGAGAGCCACGCAGCCTCTTTCTGCTCCCACAGGGAGTGAGGAATAAAAAGCCTCTTGGGGCTCCTTGGAAAGGCGCTGGATAAACGTGACTCGGGCTTGTCCAAGTACTTGACAAACTTTTTTTATTTTATTAATAAAAAGCTGCTTTGATGTCGTTGGGCTCAGCGTGGAGACGGTGCCGTGGGTGCCAGTGGCTGGCGTGGAAAGAGCTGCTGCTGCTTGCATCGGGTTTGCTCTGTTCCAAAAAAGAAATTGAAATTACAGTGCCCGTCTGTGCTGGTCCAGCTGGAGCAGCACTGGAGGGACTGGGCTGGGCTGCCCCTTGCCCAGTGCTGCTGTTGGAGGCCGGGTTCCCTTGGTAAGGAGAAGTTTTTTTAGGTAATCCTTAATTTCTACACCAAGTCCTGGTAGAAAGCTGGTAGTCGCTTGGAACCACCCTGCTGGGTGGTGTTTGATCTTGTTTGTGGTGTAGGGGAAATGAGTGTTTATGCTGTAGAAAAGCTTTCCTTTGCCTGCAACCCCCTTCCCAGCTCCACACCCCTCCCAGGATGTCCCAGTTGCACTCCAGTTTGGGTCCTTGGGCTCTCAACTGGTGGATGTGTTGTCTCTTTCCTGCTTTCTTCTTGTTTTTTTTCCTGTCCGGAACAAGTTTTCCACTAGCTCATCCCCTCCCCCTCTTAATCCTGCAAAAATGGAGAGTTTTCATTGAAATGTGACTGCTGAGAACCAAGCTGCCTTGGGGGACCCATGGGGTTGGTGTCCAGCTCGTGATGGCCACCCAGTACCTGCTGCATCCAGGTCCTGGTGCTGCTGGCACCAGCTCCCACCGTTGGAGGACGAGGAGGACGCTTGGTGCTGCTGAAGCCAGGGCTGCAAATGCCTCTGTGCATTTCTCTCAGGCAGCTCTGCTCTATTTCTACCAGAAAATAGCCTCAAAAAGTCAATCTGAGCAGCGGGGCCTCCACCATCGAGCAAGCCAGGGCAGGCCTGGAGACAAGGAGGGCGACAGCACCGGGAAGGTCTTGGAGCTGGGAATCTGCCTTTCCCCGAGGAGCAGCATTTAACCAGCTGGCAGATCCCTGTGATTTCTTTCTGTCTTTCTAAAAACACCCACCTTTGGCAGAGGCGAGGTGCTGGGTAGGTGTGTGCTGCATGGCTGCAGTGCTGGTGCTCGCCGGGGTGCTCCTGGGAGTGCTGGGGAGGAGGTTTGTGGAGTGTGTGTGGGTGCTGCGGGGGCACCCACCCATCCCTGCTGCCCCTGCACCCAGTGATGGGTGCTACGTGGTGCTGCACCCTTGTCCCAAGGGTGGTTGAGCAAGAGGATGGGGCTCAAGGGGTGGATTTGGGTGGTGTAGGCTCTGGTGTCACCTCGTAGGAGCATGGCAGAGCTGCCCTAATGGTGGCTTCCTTTGGCTGCTGGCATCCTTGGTGGGCACAGCACCCAGCACCTGCAGCTAGAAGGTCTCCAGCACCAGTCTGGCCCAGTTGAAAGCCAGCAGACCAGTTTCCAGCCCCACTCGCCTCATCACCCCATCATGGTGCCATGGCACAGGCTGGGACGTGCAGTGTGGGTGCCAACGAGGAGGATGGCAGCAGTGTGGGGATGATGGAGATTCAGGGACCCCTCTGGCTGCTGCCACCAGGACAGAGCTGCCGGTCAGAGGGGTCTGGGCAGGAGGGGGAGCCCTGCTCCATCCTGGTCCACCCTGAGTGGGGCTCAGCATTGGAGGGCTGCTCTCCCTTCCCATGGCCTGTACCCCCCCCATGGTGTTTTGGGGGTGCTGGCCCCTCGGGAAGGCAGGAGCTGGTGTGTGGCTCTGCTCTGGCAGCTCAAGGGTGCTGCTGGCAGCTCTGCTGGGCTCGGGGTCACGCTTTCCCTGCTCAGAGCACTGTAAACATTAACTAATCAATCGTGGGGAAATCAGTTCTTTTTGATAATTAACTCTTCCCTGGGATTGGGGGTGGAAAGCTGGAGCTGCAGGGGCCCAGGAGCCTTTCCCACCCCTGGTGCTGTCTCTGCCAGCTCCGTGGTGCCCAGCACGTGGCCTGGCTTGTTTGAACTGGGACAGCACAAAGTGGATTGTCACCTTGTCTGCTTGACCCCAGTCGATGTTGGGGAGGGAATAACCTTCCCAGGGACTGGAGGAGACCCTGGGGCGGGCAGAAGAGGTGTGGGACTCTTGTATAAATCAACTGGAGCGTGTTGGACCCCTCATCGTGGGACTGGAGCCTTCCCAGGGGTTGTCCTGGCCATGTTTATCTCTGAAGAATCTTTTCTCCACTTGTCTTCTGCTATGAGGCAAGCAACCAGAGGTGTCTGGACCCCAACACTGGGGTCTTGGGGCTTGAAGGTGCCCAATTCTTTGAGCCAAGTGGCTCTTCCAGCATGGCATCATGTGGCTACCTACTGATATGGGGCCACTGCTGCCAGGGCTTCATCCCGCAGGGATAAACATCGTTCCTGGGTGGTGCTGAGCAGGCTAGACGAGGCCTCTGTGGTCTGCAAGAGTGCTGACGGAACTCATGGCATGGTGGTGACTCCCTGCCAGGGAAGAGGAAACCCTTCTTCCTCTTCATGGCCTGGGAGGAGGGGTGGCCATCGGAGCGTAGAGTCCCTGGCTCCGGGAAGCTGGGCTGGAAGCCATCAGACTTTCATCATCGGGCTGCTTAATGCTGATCTCTTGCAATGCACGTGGGAGTTGCTGCCTTCCCTGGTACAGGGGGGGACCAGAGGCCAAGGAGGTCTCAAGAAGGTGGCAGGAGCTGCCCTGGGGATGGCCAGACTCGGGTGTCTGAGGTGGAGCCAAAGTGTTGTTTGCTGGTGTTTGTTTTGGCCAACAGGGAAATGAAGTTGGTGGTTTCTCAGGTGAGAGGATCCACCCGCCTCGCCCGGCAGCTTTTCTGCTGCCTTCACAGTGGAGTCATCACCAGCCCCAGCACCCAACGGTGCCTCCTGGGCTGGGCTCAGCCCTCCAGGCATGTGCCTCCTCCTGCATCCCACCAGTATCCCCAGTCACAAACCAGTGGCAGTGATTGCAATCTTCACCATGAGGGTGGGGAGATACTGGCACAGGTTGCCCAGAGAGGTGCTGGAAGCCCCATCCCTGGACATTTGGAAGGCCAGGCTGGCTGGGGCTGTGAGCAACTGCTGTAGTGGGAGGTGTCCCTGCCCATGGCAGGGGGTTTGGAACGGGATGATCTTTAAGGTCCCTTCCAACCCTGATGATTCTATGATCCTGGCTCCTCGCTGATGAACCAGGAGCGTGGCTGAGCCCTGCTGGGGCTGGTGGCTGCTTCTCCTCCTTTCCACTTGCTTCTGGTCCAGAGAGAAAAGCCCCTGGGAGGCTGGGGGGGTGGGTGCCCGTGCAAGGTGCCCGTGGTGCCTCCTTGGCACCGGTGCCAGGACGTGTGGCTCCTGGCAGTGCACGGTGCTGTGCTGGAAGCTTTGATCTCACCGAGCGTTGGGGAAGGGCTTGTGCTGCTCTCTCTCCTCTTCCCATCTCAGCCTCCACACATTCCCCTCAGAACCTTTTCCTTTTCCTTCCCGGCTCATGCTCTGGGTGAGTCTTTGACCTCCGTCTGCTGGGTCCTGGCCAACCTCCTTTCCAGGCTCGTCTCGCTTGTGTCAGCTAAGTTTAGACTGCTCTGGACATACCAAGGCTGATGCCAGCAGCAAGAAATCTCCCAGAGGGAAGTAGAAAAAGAAGTTTTATTTAAATTTAAAGTGCCTTAACACCATTGTTTGAATACCAGGGTGACAAGTCCCTTTAGATGCATTTAAACCAGATAAATGTGGGCTGTGGGGTGTTCAGCTTCTGGTTTCTCCTGTCTTGGTGCAGGGAGAAGCTGCAGTGGAGCTTGGGATGGGTGTGAAGAAGCTGCTTCATGACTGGGCTGCCTGGATAAAGACTTTTTGCTCCATTCCTCTTGCATGGAGGGGTCAGGAGCCCTTCTTGGGGCCATGGGTCCAGCCTGGTTCCTTCACAGGGCAGTTTTGCTGCTGGCTGAAGCAGAAGGGCTGAGACAGGTGTGGGGCAGCCAGAGGATACACTGAGTGATGCTGGGATCAGTGCAACTCCTCTTGGGGCTCTGCTCGTCCAGGGAAGCCCTGGAAAGAAGGTTTTGGGGGTGCTTCAATCCCACCCAAGGATGAACCACAGGCAGCCCAGTCGGGTGGGTGCTGGGGAGTGGATTTGTGACCACTCACCTTTCAGCATTAGTGGCTCTGGTTCAAGGAGGGTGACCCAAGCAGTGTTGGGTTGAATCCGTCGCCTCTCGGGGAAGGAGCACAAATACATTCTCATTAATATTCCCCGGGGATGGTTTCCATGAGCAGCCTCTGATGTGCGGGGGAGCATGGGCAGAGCTGGCTGATGCCTGGTGCAGGCTCTGCTCGCCCTGGGGGGCTCGGGGACTATGGGGGCTGATGTTTCCTTGGGGGTGTGCTCGGTGGGGTGGGACCCCTCTCCCTGAACACAAATCCAGCCCTTCCCTGCTCCTCTTGGCCGTACCCAGGGCGTCGCTGCCTTGGAAGCTCTTTGCTATGGATGGATCCTGGCAACGCTGGCTGAGTTTTCCAGGGTGGATGAGGCAATCGCTGCCTGTGGGGTGAGGTGGGGTAGTGGTGGGTGTGAGGGCACACCTGGGATGGGGACAGCAGCCTGCTGTGGTGGGAGCTGGGATTTCTGGGGCTGGTGGTGGCCATCACCTATGGTGTGGGTGTCCAGAGAAGGGCAATGAAGGTGGGGAAGGGTCTAGAGCAGGAGTGTGGTGAGGAGCAGCTGAGGGAGCTGGGGGGNCTTTGCTGTGCCTCCCGGCAGGGGATGCAGAGCCAACCTTCATGAGTCCATGGGCAGGACCTAGAAACCGGCTCCTCTCCGCACCCCGACTGGTTGCTCACACCTTTCCCATCCCATCGGAGGCTGCGGGTGGGGTGGGAACCAGCAGAGCCGCTGCTGGGTGGTGATGGGAGAGCAGGGGTGGAGACAGGGTGCTGGCTACCCCAGCATGGGCAGGAGAGCACATTTCTGGCAGCTTTACCTGGTGCTGGCAGCGTGGTCCTTTGCCTGGGTAGCTCCCATCCCACATCCCAAGCAGCTTGCAGCATCTCTGCTGGATGCTGACCCAGAGCTCCCCCTTCTCTTCCCAGACACTTTTTCTCAAGGCTTGCTGGAATCTCCAGATCTAACATCTCACTGCTGCTGTTGTCCGGGGGGGCTGGGCCAGATTTTGGGGCTGTTCAAACAGCCTCCAGCTCAGAACCAGCCCAGGAGGTCCCCTTTGCATTTGCAAAGCTCGGAGGATGCTTGTGTTAATAAGATGGGAAGTTTCATTTCCAAGTTCATGTCGTGAGTTTTTGTGCATCTGGATGGATCCCACCCGGCTCGGGGGCCAGGGTGGGGGATCTTCCAGCATCAGCTTCCCCAGGAGATCCGTGGTGGGGCTGGGTGATCAGATCTGGTGTATGTCTGGCTGTGGACATGTAAAACGAGTCCTCAGATATGATCTGAGATGTGTGCCCTGCCTCCGGGCCAGATAAGCCCAGTGATTCCTGGAAGGGGGGGAAGTGGGGAGGGCTGTTGGGCAAGATGGTTTGGGAGATTTTGGGTGAGAAGCGGGATGCTGGTCCCGGCAGGAGGGCTGCAGGGTGGGCTGGGGCTCCCTCCTGCTCTGATGATGCCAACGGGAGCCTGGATCCATTGAGTGAGCAGTGAGAGGAGTCATTCTGCAACAAGCATCTTGTGTTGGTGGCCTTGCAGCTCCGGGAGCGTCCCTTTGTCACCTCCCCATTTATCAGTGGTTGGGACCAGTGTTTCCAGGGCAGCTGGCTGGGCCCTGCGAGGCCACCCCCCCCTTGTTTTGGTGTTTCCCCGTGCTGGAAATGCTGCATTTCCATTTTTCATTTCCTGTTGTTCCCCGTTTCCCTCCGGTGAGTCCTGCCTGTGCTGTGCCCGTGCCGTGGCCGCCGGCTCTCCCCGCCCTCCTCTGCTCAGACCGAGCATTTTATCGATGCCAGGGGAGCTTTGCCAGCCTCCCACGGGTGCAGAGTGCTGTGTTTGCACCTCTGAAACACCTGCATGAGTCTTCTCCTCTTCCAGCCTCTCCTCCTGCTCTGCTGGGACCCCCACCTGGGTCAAGGACGGAGTTCTGGTGTGGTTGGGGTCAGAACCAGCTCTACCCCATCCTGCTCCCAACCTCTTTGCCTCCTCCCAGCCGTGGAGCTGTGCCTCAGTCCCACTGGGATGTTGGTGCTGACTTCTGGTTGTGTCAAATAAGGGTGTAACTCCTCGTTAGGGTTTTATTAATCACTCTTCAGGTCCTTGGTGGCCTTTCAGAAATGCTTCTGCCAGCAGCTTGTTTTTCCCTGCAGGAAACTGTATACAAGGGCTCTGGGGGCGGTGAGGTTCACCTTGACCTTGGGGAGTTCTGCTACAAGAGCTGTCCTGGTAAAACTATCCAGTGGGAGAGACTCTTCTCCATGCGGAGCAGGGCTGGGCCACCCCCCCAGCCTGGTGATCCCACTCTGGGTGTGCTGCCAGCTCATTACCATAAATTAGCAGCCCTTGCACCACCTCCCTGGTTTGAGCATCGTTTGGTTGATACAAGGATCACCATGAGTGATGCTGGGGACAACTGGTGTGGCCGTGGCCATCACTATGTCCCTGCTAGGGGCTCACTGGGGCGGTGATGGAGCATCCATGCTGGTGAGGATCTCCTAAAATAAATATATACCTCACCCCAGGCTTGCTCCCATGGGTGCCCTGGCTCTGCCAACATTCTCAGCATGGTGTGAACATCCTGGTGATGGTGAGGAAGGGCAGCATGGTCGTCCTTCATCCCCCTCCCTTGCTTGTGCACGTATTGGGGAGCAAACCCTGCGGGGTGGGGGTGTTGGGGGCAGAGGAGGTTTTATTGCAGGCGGCTCCAGACGCTGCACGTGGGGATATTTCATCCACGCCGGCTGTTTGGGATGCTTCTCGTTCCTGCTGAGAGGGGCAGTTGCTGGACTGGGAGATGCTGGGATTCCTTGGTTGGCTGGGTGTGTGGTGGCCGAGCTGGGGGCTCCCCCCAGACTGAGCCAGCTGGAGTGATCCTCCCCACCCCGGGAATTTCTGGCGTTCCTGGTGGGGAGGAGGGAGCTGGGATACTTGTGGATGGGCTCTGGTGGCATCACCCTTAACCCCTCGGGGATGGGAGGAGGGAAGGAGTGTTCACCCCATCACTGTGGGGTTTGGGGGGGCCTGGCGGGTGCTGAGCTGCCTTTCCACATCATTGCCCTGATTTTTTCTATAGCTGGGAAGGGGAGGATGGAGATAAATAATCCAGGGTTATTCTGGGCTCTTCTCTCCATGCCTGTGCAATCCCCAACACGCAGGGGTGATGGAGATGGTGTCCCCTGTGTCCCCTCCACGGGGCTGTTCCTCGCTTCCTTCTCCCAGCCCCTTTGTCAACAAGAAGCAGGATTTTTTTTTTTTTCTCCTTTTTTTTTTCTTTAGAGGAAAATTCCATTGTGCTATTTTTAGTGGTGACAACTTGGCTTCTCGCAACAACTTCATTCTGCTCCCGGCTCTGCCGGCGGGCGCGGGGGGATGGCTGTGGGAGCACCCCCTCGATGCTGGGGCTGCCATCACCTGCCACCCACCAGGCACCTCCAGCTCCATCCCCACGGGTGGATGCTCCATGGAGGTTGGCACAACTGGGCTGTTCCACGTGGCTGGAGATGGGATCAGCTCCATCTCCCCAGGATGAATGGGTGCCCGACCTGGCTGCTCTGAACTCACACATCCCCCGGTCCTTGGGCAGCTCTTTAATGGCAGTGGGTCCTCTGAGTGTCATCTCCATCCTACCCAAGAGTGATGATAGGTCTGGGTGGTGCAGAGGACCCTGGTGTAACTGGAGTGCAGGGGAGTGGGGAGAATACTTCACCACCTGCCCCCGTTTCCCCCTTGGAGCTCCTGACAGGTCCCCAGTTCCTAGGCAAGCAGCTGTCAGGGCACAAGCAGCAACTGGCCCCTGGGGTTTGCTCTGCTCATGAAGTAAAGTGATATCCTCGGTCTGTCCCCAGAGAGGTGTCCGTCTGTCCACAGAACCGCAGGGGAGCGGGGCCCTGTCCCCCCTTCTGGGGTCGTTTGGATGTGAAAACTGGTTTTATTAAGGTTTTGGTGGATATAAGAGGGTGTTGCTGTGGGATGCTGCTTGCTTTGGGAACCAGCGTGCTGTGGATGAGCTGAGGAGTCATGTGGTGGCACCTATGGACAAGGGGAATCTCTTCTCCCTGCTGAGTCCTGGGGAGGTGCCACCCATTTTTTTGGGGGTGATTTGGCTCCTGGTTTCTCTCCTCTGTTTCTCACCCTGTGCCAGGGTGGCCCTGCCGGGAGGTGCCATAGCCTGGGTGGGCAGATCCTGCTCTGTGTGGTGGGTCTTGCTCAATCTGCTGGGATCCTCCCGGAGAGCCAGTGGGGTGATAGAGGCAGAGCGTGATCTGCCTCCGTGACGGGCCCATTTCAACATCGCTGATGAAGATAATTGTAATTACCTGGTGTGACAGAAGTCCTGGGACGTGCCCAGTGGCCACCAGCCCTGCTGAAGGGCAGTGATGAGCGGGACAGGCGCTCGGATCCCCTCAGATCACGCAGGGCAGGTTTCCTGCTGCTAAAAATTCCTTTAAAACCAGTAAATCTCCTTTTCAGCTTTGTAAGAGCCTCGCTGCTGATGCGGGGTGAGCACATAGTGAGCAGGGGGGATGGAGACAGGAGGGACCTGGTCCCCACCTCTTCTTGAGTCTCACCTGGTCCTTTTTTCCAATGCTTTATGGCACTTTTCTGGTGGCTTCTCCCAGACTGGTGGTCAAATCATTTTCCCACAAGGACAGGTCCACTGCACTCTGCCCATTGACTATTCTCCCCATCTTCTCTCTACCAGTATTAAAGCCTGTTGGTTTTTTTTTCTTTCCCCTCCCAATCCCCTCAAATGTGCTCCTTGCTGGAAATATCCCCCCAGACATACAATCCCAGGGTGGAGGAGGAGGAGGGGGGATAAGGGATGGGGGGAGCCCTGATGGTGCGGGGCACTGGCTGTTGGCTCTGGGCTCATTTGCAAAAAGGGGGGTGGCCTCGGCCATGGGAGGTTTTTAATAACGCTTCATCAAATAAGGAAACGCGAGGGCTGGGTGGTCAAAGGGCAACGGTGGCGAGGCCAGCGGGGCTGCTGGTGAACGTGGCTGGGACTCATGGGTGCCCTGATGCCAGCCAGCTAAGGATTGGGCTGGGCTTGGCTGGAAAATGAACTTGGAGAAGTACAAGAAGTTCCTGGATGGCCTGGGCACCTTGAAAGGTATTTCTGACCCGCCGCCGTGTGAATGTGCAATGGGGGAGGGAGGCTGAGCTGCCCCGGGGTTGTCTCCTCCCAGGGTGAATCCGACCATCTGCCATCGATGGCTGATGGAGGCAAACCGAGGACCCCCGGGGACGTTGAGGAGTCGCCGGCTTCCCATGGAGGCAGCCGGGAGGGGTGGTGCTTTCCAGGGCTCTGCTTCGCTTCCCTCCTTTGTCTTTTCTTTGGATTTCGAGCGGTGTTTCTGGGCACAAAGCGAGCGCTGGGGCACCCGGCCCCGGCAGGGAGGCAGGGGGGGCAGGGGAAGCTGCTTCACAAATAACCACTGGGAAAGAAACTCTGCTCAAAATCCTGCTGAAGGGAGAGGAGCTGGTGGCTGTTCTGGTGTGTCGGGAGCTGATTTGGCTCCGGTGAGGCTGGTTTTGTCTGCGTGGGTCCCATCGAACGTGGGTGCATGGGTGCAAATCAGTGCTTTTTATCCCCCTGCTTCTTTCCAAAGCTCTTTCCCAATGCTCTGCCCTCTCCTGCCTTGTGGGCTGTCCCTGGAGAGCTGGCTGTGACACCCGATCGTGTCAGGCTGGCCCCTGGCAGGTGGCTGGAGGCCGGTGGCCATTGTCCCCTCTGCAGCCGGCAGCCAGCCCGGCCTGCGGGAGAGCAGCTCGGTTTACCTGGTGCTCTGGCTACAGCAGGAGATTCTCCCCTTGGATTTCCCCCCGTTTCTTTCTTTGTTTTTTACCCTCCCTGCTGTCAGAGGAGCTTTTTGCTCTGGTTCTCCAGATTCACCTGCTAGAAGGAAGGCGGAGAGGAAGGTAGAAGCACCTGGGATGCCTTTGGTTGTCATTTAATAACACTCTTCTTGACTCACCCCTTCTTGCAGCGCTGCCCAGCTTCACCAGCTGATCCCTCTGTGTAACAAAGGTGAATCCATTCCATGTTTGATTTAGCTGGGAGCCAAGGGAGTTGTCACCCGGTGGGCTGGCAGCCTCCCCACCCTCCCGTGCCGCTGCTGCGAAGGGTTAATCCCCCAGCTCTGTGCCTGACAGCTGCCCTGAGTTATCACGTCCGGCAGGAATATAATTCACTTTTTATGCTGGCGTGGTGTCCATCATAAATTTTTCCTGAGCCTCACTGCAGCTGGCACCAGGAATCAATGTGAAAGGAGCCCTGAGTCGCCGTGTGCCGGCTTGGGGGTGGTGGCTGGCTCTGAACAGAGCCACCTTCACCCCCATCTCTGCTGGAGCAGGGGTGGATGCTGGGCTGGGATGCCAGAGACCCCCCTCTTTGTGTTTTGGGGCTGCTGCTGAAGTGTTTGTGGCCGTGCTGGGGATGCTGGGCCCTGTCTCCAGCTGCAGCTCAGCAGATTCCCCTCCTGCCTGCGAGAGCGAGGTGCGAGGAGCTGAGATGACATTATTAATAGACTTTACAAGGTGAGTGGCTGTGGGAGCGGAGCTGGCAGCCTGCCCTGCTCCAGGTGCTGCCCTCAGCCTTCCTGGCAGTGCTGGCTCCCACAGCCCAAAGCTTGGGGCACTTTCTGTTTCTGCTCATGTGAGCCTGTAACGGGAATGTGAAAATGCAGGTGGTGAGTCCCCAGGAAGCCACATCTGCAGTTTTGGGTCTGTTTTGCTGCCTTGAGCCTGAGTGATGCTGACTTGCTGGCTGTCGCCAGCCCTGTCTACCACAGCTCTTTGCAGCTGTAATCACAGCATCGTTTTGGCTGGAAAACGCCTTTAAGGTCATCGAGTCCAATCATTCCCCCATCCCTGCCAGGGCACCACTAAGCCCTGTCCCTCAGCACCACATCTCCACACCTTGGAAACCCCTCCAGGGATGGGGACTCCACCACTGCCCTGCCCAGCCTGGGACACCCCTTCGCAACCCTTGTGGTGGAGAAATTGTTCGTGGTGTTCAACCTCAACCTCCCTTGGTGCAACTTGAGGCCGTTTCCTTGTGTCCTGTCATTCAGAAGGTGGTGCAGGCAGGGAGATGGAGGAGATGGAAGAAAACGTGTCGTGGGCAGGGGAAGTGGAGGATGCTGGGGGGAGGTGAGATGACTCTTTGTGGGCACAACCACCCGTTTCGTGCTGCTGAGGTGCTTCCCCATGGGTGCAGAAGGGGTGCCAGCTGTTGTGGATGGTTCTGGTTGGCTGTGCTGTGCCCACTGGCACAGAGATGACTGTGCCATGCATCCTGCTGTGGTGGCTTGGCATTTGCTGTGTAGCTCAGTGTGCTCTTCAGCGCTGAAAGCAGCACCAGCCAGCCTGCCCTTGAGCTGTGGGGCTGGACAAAGCTGGAGGTTTTATTGCTGGAGAGGTTTCTTTTCCTTTCTCCCCCCTCATCTCTATTCATCTCCCCAGGGAGGTGGAGACAGCAGGATATTGGAGCTGGGAGCGTTTCATATGTAAATGCCCGTGTGTGTAAGTCCAGGCCCCTGACCCCGGCTCGGTGCCAGCATCCATCCCCCTCAGCCTCGTTGGGTCCAGGCAAAGGGCTTGGAGACTATCCCAGTGCCCTGCGCCCATCCGGATGGGGTGGGGCTGGGAGGCTCTTGCCAGATCCCTGTCTCCATGGTGGGGACAAAGAATGCTCTGGGATGCACCTTGCCCCAGCAGCATCTGCTGCCCCGGTGGGTTCAGGGTCACTTGGTCTTTCCGCACTGTCTCCATCTCGGGTTTCCTTGGGCAGTGGCTGTCGTGGCCCTGAGGTGACCTGAGCTTGGCTCAGGAAACCCGTTTGATTACAAATTTATTGCTGGGTTAATTTTGCCAGTGGCTGGTTTCACTTTCTGAGGAGTTTGTTGTTTGTTTGGCCAGCCAGGTAAAATCCAGCATCTCCTCAGCCTTCTCCTGCGCTCACCAGTTAATCTCCTGCCTTCATCTGACCTTGTGGCTGCCACGTGCTTTCCCCAAGGGAACCAGGCTCAGATTTTCCTGTGGGCAGGCAGCCACAAGTGGGTCCATGCTCCTTCTTACCCCATCATGTGTGTGCCTCGCTCTGTTCTTCATAGATAGGAGGTTTTGGATGTAAGGTGCTGGTCCTGCTGCCAGAGAGATGATGGTGGGATCAGAGCAGGAGACAGGAGCAGCATCATGCCATGGGGCTGGTGCCAGAGTGGTGCCACATCTCGTCCCCATGTGCCACTGTCACTGTTTGCTTTCGTCCCATCATGTGATGACTTCCCCAAGGAGCAGCCCAAGCCAGGGCCACCCAAGGTGGCCGGGTGAGATAAGAGATCTGGGGCCACCATCTGCCGTGGCCAGCACGGGCGGAGGCCCTGGTGGGTTTTGGTTCCTCTGGTACGCAGTTTTCCCAGTCCCATCTCCCCATGCATGGTGTGGAGAACATGACCAGTTGCTCCCAGGGAAAGGTGGGTGCTTCTCCTCTGGCACAGCCACCTTACAAGGTGTCCCCTGGGGAGCACAGCCTGGAGAACTCATGGGCTGTGCCCTATCAGAGGATCCTTGGTGATTTACAGCTCTCCCACCACAGCCTCGCGGTGCCAGAGATGGTTTTTGCTCCCAGAAGGTCCATCTCAGCCCTCCTGAGATCATCTGATGGGCTTGGGCCAGGCTGGTGGGATCAGGCGGATCTGGTGCCGCGCTGGTGCTTGAGCGAAGCAGGCAGAGCAATGTTAGCAACTGGATTATTTCATTTGCTTTCTAATGGGGATTAAGTTTCTCTGCGGGAGAGCGGGTCTCTAGGGAACAGGAGTTTCAGGCTCCTGCCTTCCCCTCTTTGGCATTTTGATTTTTTTTTATTTAATCCCAAATTCCTCTCTGCTGCTGCACGCAAAGAGCGGCTGGGCCAGGAGCTGTCAGCAGCAGCTGGGGATGAAGCATCACTTCAGAACACGAGCAAAGCCCCGGCTGAGCCCATGGGCGTGATCCTTGGAGGGTTCACGCTGCGGGCAAGGACCAGAGACACATCCAGGTCCTGGGCAGCCTCCTCCTCCCCAGCCCTGCCTTCCCTGGGGGCTGGGACCTGCCATCCTCAGTGGCAGGGTGCTGGCAGAGCAAGCTGCCAACCCTTTGCCTGCCTCCCGCACGGCGCTAATCAGGTTTCACACTGCTTAGTTTGGGACATCTAATGAGATCAGGGCTCAAGGTTGTCTGCCTGCCCTCCATTTGCAGGGGAAAAGGAGAGAATCGGCTGCTTCCTTCTTTGACCTCCATTTCTAAGACGGGGCTTTGCACATCTCCTGTCCCAAGGAGGCCCCTCAGTTGTCGTCGTGTTTGCAGTTGGTCAAACCTTGGGCTGCTTTGTAGGGGTTGAAGGCAGCAAAATGGGGGGCACAGCATCCTACCAGCATTCTTGGGCTGCGAGCTCCCCTCACTCCTCTCTGGTTGCTCGCAGGGAGCAGGGCGATGGGATCCAGAGCTGGGGGCTGTCTATGGGGCCACGTCAGGGCAGCCTGGTCGGGGGGAGCACGTCCCCGATGCCCCCGCTCGCACGGAGCCTGTGCAAACACAGCGCCCAAGCACGCCCCGAACAAAGCGTGGCCAGTTCCCACTAGCCCAACGTTTTCCCCTTTCTCCCGCTGCCAAGCAGCCTTTGGTTGGCGTTGCAATAACAAGCCTCTTTGCGGAGACACCGGGGCTTTTGTTAGCTGCTAGAAAAGGAGTTTTGATGCCGTCGATCCCTCCCCCCCCCCCCCGGCTTCCCTGCTCCCTAAGCTGCTGCTGTGGGAAGGGCAAAGCTTGGTCTTGAGCAGCCCACAAGGATCCCACCCTGGCTCCCCATAGCTCAGCTCTGCTGGGTGCAGCTCCACACTGCTGCTTATCCAAAAAAGAATGAGGCCTGGGAGTTCATTTGGGGGATTTTTCCAGCATTTGGGGCATTTACTGGTGCTCAGCCCCTGTGCTGAGTGGGAGCAGGCGCAGGATGTGAGCTTGGGCTGCTCTCGGCCTCTCACCTCTGCTGGGGCTTCTATCAAAGCCCATGGTGGGGTTTTTTGGGGTGATTTTGTTCTGGTTTGGTATTACAGAGATTTCTCCCCGCCGAGGTGCTGTTGGGGTGTGCTGGGAATCACAGAGCGGGTGTTTCCCCAGCTGCAGAGACAGCAGCTCTGTGGAGGTGTGTGGTGTTGTCCCCGTGGCCGGAGGGGCAGGGAGGGACCTGGAGATGCCATCACCTTCCTCCTCCTCCTCCCCTGGCCTGGGAAAGGTGCCACCTCACCGTGTCAGCACAGGCTCCTGAGAAAATGCACAAACAGTTGTGTCCTCTTGCACGTGGGCATGCGAGCAAACCTTCCCCCCATTCCTGGGGGCACGTGGGCATGCTCACTCCCCAAAAACCAGAGTGTTTTCGGGAGGTCTTTGCTCTTCCTCCCCCTGTGCATCCCCATCCTCCTTGCCTCCAGCTCTGGCTTCACCTCCTCCCTCTTTCCCTCACCACTTGGCCATCTGCCTCCCAACATGCTGCTTTTATCTGTGCCCTGGTACCCATCCCCTGCCCGTCCTCATCCCCTGCTCCTTCCTGCCCTTTCTTTTCAGGGTGATGCCAGCGAGTCGATGCTGGCTCAGTGGGGTTCGGTGCTTTCCCGGAGCCTGGGTTACGTGGCAGGGAGTTCGATGGCATCATTTAATGAGCAAGCCCAGCACGGCTCCCTGCCAGCGTCCTCGCAGGGGTGACGAACCAGGGGAGGCTTCTGAGAGCTGGGAAGCAAGGAAATAATGCCCGAACTGCTGCATCAGCATAAACCCAAGGGCCTCAGCAGTCTGGGGAAGGCTGCCGGGCAGGGGGGTGGATTGATGGAGGTTTTTAAGGCCGGGGAAGAAGCAGTGAGATCACCCTCACCACCTCTTCAGCGTGACGTGTTTGGTTCACTGCTGGGAAGGAGGGTTCAAAAGCCCGGGCGGTGTTGGAAAGGGTCTGAACAAGACGTGTCTAGGATGGAATTCAAAGCACGTGGCTTGGCAGAGCCGCTGGTTGGGTGCGAGGATCTGCTGGGGGCTGTGTGGTGGGTCTGGGGTCGCTTTGGATGATGTGTGGAGGGGTGGGAACAAGGTGCTGCTGATGGCTGTGGCCACCCCTGGGAAAGGTGCTGAATATGGGGTACCAAAAAGTGAGTCCCACCAAGGGGAGGAGGCTGGAGGTCCCTGCTGGTGCCCTAATGAGCTTCCTCACTGGTGCTGCAAAGGGGAATGGTTTCCTTGGTGGTTATTTTGAAGACTCCTGAGACCCTGGGTCCTCCCGTTGGCTCCGTCCATCCCATCTGAGTCGATCCCCTTGAGTGGCCCCAGTTGGGATGTCACATTCCCGTAGCCAGTGGTGTGCTGGGAGCTCTGCACCCCTCCTGCCCGGGAGCAGGGTTAACTCTGAGCTGCTGGGGAATGGTTAAGCCGTGAGCAGGTGGCTGTTTGCTTTGAGGGATGAAAACTGGCAGGAATGGTGTTTGCTTCCAGCCTCACCTCCAACCGTCTTATTGCTGCCCTCTCCCAGCAGCGGGGTGATCCCTGGGGTCCTGTCCCATGTGCCCCCCATCACCTCGCAGCAGCACCGGCTGTGGGGCGGCAGCTCTGCCGTGGGAAGGGAAGTTGGGAGGTTTTTTTGAGATATAATTCTTATTTTGGTGCCCAGACGTCTGCTGGAAAGGGGAACATCTCTGCTTTTATCATCGGCGCTTCCTCTCTGCGGTTCCTTGGAGCTCAGATTTAACCAGTGATGGTGATGGGGGGGGTCTGAGGCTCCCCCCAGGCACCCCCTTCCCTCTCCCCTTGCTTTGCTGCTCCAGCCAACCTTTGGCAGCTCCTCTGCTGAGAGATTTGCAGTTAAACATTCACTTGTGCTGCTCTCCCAATGCAGGTGCTGGTCTGGGAAGGGGGGAGCTGGTGTAGAACAGCCCCCAAACCTTGGGTTGACCTTAAGGGTAAGCCCAGCTTGAGCTCCCTGTGCAAACACCGAGGGTGATGATGGGGCACATGAAGCCTCAACCCTCACACAGAGGAGCCAAAACCCCTAGTTACACAAAAAACAGTGTTCAGGAGGTCAATTTTTTCAGTGGTGCTGCCTGGGAGGTTTCATAACCCAAATTTTTCCAGATTTTTTGCATCCCTGGAGTTCAGCAGCAACACCGAGGGACCAGAGTGGAACCCTGAGGACTTATCCCCATCCCTCCTGGCAGGGCCACGGCTGCTCCGGGATGATGAAAGCCAGTAGGAAATGTTTGAGGGTAGGGAATGCACCCGCTCTGCCAGGAGCTGGAGGCACACGGGCAGGGCCTGGCGTTGGGGCTGCTGGATGGCAAGAGGATCAGAGCTCTGCCCGCACACGCTCGGGCGGGTGATTCACTGTCAGAAGAAGTGGGGGTTTTATTTCTGGGAGTCAAAGCAGAGGAGCTCGTCCCACAGGGATGCGTTGGGCAGCACCGGGAGCCTTGACCTGCCTCGTTCCACCTTGTTTTTAATAGCCCAGATCACAAGAAACGTCATCTTTGTTCTTGCTCTCCTTTCCCAGGGCTCCTGGCGCCACGGGCAGGGTGGAGCGAGCCCCCGCGCCCCGCCGGGGCCCTGCCCGTGCTTGCCTGCACAGGGGGGTGTGCCGGCACAAAAAGGGGGTGCGCCGGCACGTGCGGGTGCTCTCGGCACCCAGGGATGTGTCTGGTGGAGCTGTCTGTCTGTCCGTGGCTGCTGTTCCTATGGAGGGTGCAATGGGTTTGGCCAAGTGCTGGGAGGAGCCTCCTGAACTTGTGCTGGAAAAGCTGCAGTTGAGGGGAAGTGTTGATGCTGGTGCAGTTGAGGGGAAGTGTTGATGCTGGTGCAGATGTTGGTCCCCTGGGTTGGGGGTGCAGTGGCTTTTCTTGAGTGCTGTGCCCCCCATGGAGGTCAGAGCCAAGCTGGGCTCCTTGTCCCACTCTGAAGTGGGACCTGTCCTAGGGGAATAATTTATGTTGGCATCCTTGATCCAAACCCCTGAGGCTCCTTTCCCTCCTCAGCAATTCTCAGCCACTGCCTCAAGTGACCGAGATTTGCCTTTAAAGTTCCCAGAAAGGAGGAAAAAACAACAGAAAGAGGAAAGCATCACAGAGGAAGCCAGGCAGGAAACCTGGCTCCTGTACTGCAGCCATGGGTTTGTGTGTGCTCAGCACTGCTGCTGGATGAACCCCTAACCCTGCTGTGGGGAGTGGGGTGTCCCCTGCCCAGGATGGGGTGCCCTGTTCCCCATTTGGGGCAGAGAAGCCCCTCTGTAAAACCCCGCAGGGTTCCCAGTGCGCTCACAGCCCCTTCCACATCCAGCAGTGCAGGCTGTGGGTGATGGGGGGACTTCAGGCTTGACTGGGGGCCACTGGGAACCCTCAGCCTGCCCTGGGTACAGAGGGGGTCCTCGCAGAGCCCTGGAGAGATGCTTCACCCAGGGACAGTGCTGGTGGGTGCCAGCTCTGACTCTGGCTCTGGCTGCCATCCCCAGCACCATCCGGTGCCGCCCGCTCCGGCGTTTCCACAGTGCCACCTGGCTGCCAGCTCCCGGGGCTGGCACAGCCGCCCTGCCCGGAGCCCATGGAGCCTCTTGGGAAGCCACAGCACCCCGGGGGACATCAGAGCATCCCTGCAGCATCACCCACCCTGATACTGGGGTGCCTGCACCCCCCGAGCAGTGCCAGGGGGGCGTGGGCTGTGCCCGCTGCCCGGTGCTGCCGCTCGGCAGCTTCCCCAGTCATATAAGGAGATGCCGGAGCCGGTGTCGGCTGAGCATTACTCACCAGGGAGGCACATGGTGGAAGGGGGGGGAGGGATTGGCCCCAGATGCTTGGCCAGAGCCAGGGGTGACTCAGCTCTGGGTGAGAGGCATGGCCAGAGAGGGGGTGGGGGGGTGCCAGGGCAGCCTGGCCCCAGAGATGCCCCATTTGGGACCCTAAAACTCGCTGGGGGCAGCTAGGGGGTAACAGAATTTTGGGTGATGCGCAGAGCTGCAAAATGCTGTGCAGGGCACCCTGTGAAATAGGGGGTACCCTGCAAGGTGAGGACACCCCACATTCCTGAGCAGGCAGGAGCTGGGTGTCTTCTCCCCACCCCTTTCCTTTCTGGGCTGAGGTGATGGGTTGAAGCTGGAAAAGCTGCCTTGCAAGGAGCTAAAATGAGCTGTTTGTGTTTTGGGTGTGCAGGGTGGTTTCCATGGCGGGGGGGGCCCTGCGGCTGCATCCGGGGCTGGGTGGCCCTGATGGGTCACCCCAGAACCCTGCACCCCACATCTCCCACCACAGGCTGGGCTGTGGTTGGTATCAGCTTCCTGCAGCAGAGAGAGGGAAGGGGAATGTGGTGAACTGAGTGGGGTGAAGTGGGGGACCACTGGTGTCCTGGGGTGTCCTGGTGCAGGGGAGGGAAGTGTTTATCTATATAAATATATGTTGTTTTGTACGTGTTTATGTAGAGGTAAAAATGTATATAGTATGTGGTTTTGTGTAGATATTTCCTTGGTTTTGGGACAAGGAGGGTTGGATGAGGAATCCAGTGTGTGACGTGGAAGCTGAGAAGGGCAGTGGTGGAGTTCCCATCCCTGGAGGGGTTTCAAAGTCGTGGAGATGTGGTACTGAGGGACATGGGTTAGTGGTGCCCTGGCAGTGATGGATTAATGGTTGGATTTGATGATCTTAAAGGTCTTTTCCAACCAGAACAATTCCATGGTCCTATGATCCCAGCCCTGCCTTGCCAGGTGCTGTTTGCCCTGCTCGAGGTGGACCATGGGGCCATTTATGGTGGCCTCGTGCCTGCTGGTGGGTCATTACTCCTGCAACTCTTCTCCTGCCTTAACAGAAAGCAGATTGCTTTAGATGAAAACTATGCTGGCATATTTTTCATCCGGGCAGGGCTGAAGCTCTGGAAAACATATTGCAACAGCGCCGAGCCCTGGGGTAACTCTCTGGGTTTTCTACTGCCCGTCTCGTTAGTCCAGGTGGCATTAGGAGGTCGTGGGTGGTGCAGGTCCAACGTGGAGTGATGCAACGTTTGGGTCTATTGAGTTTGGCTCAATGTGGTTTTCTTGGTGGGCCTGGATGGCTTGTGGGTGTTGGATTTGGGGAGATGCTCAGGGGTTCTAATACAAGAAGCGGCTGAGGGAGCTGGGGGTGTTGAGCCTGGAGAAAAGGAGGCTCAGGGGAGACCTTCTGGCTCTCCACAACTCCCTAAAAAGATTGGAACCAGGTGGGGTCGGGCTCTTCTTCTGAGGAACAAGCAACAGGACAAGAGGAAACGGCCTCAAGTTGCCCCAGGGGAGGTTGAGGTCAGAGCTGAGGAACAATTTTTTGGTGGGCAGGGTTGTTGTGGCTGTGCCAGGCTGGGCAGGGCAGTGGTGGAGTCCCCATCCCTGGAGGGGTTTCCAAGGTGTGGAGATGTGGTGCTGAGGGCCAGGGGTTAGTGGTGCCCTGGCAGGCGTGGGGAATGGTTGGACTTGATGACCTTAAAGGTCTCTTCCAACGAAAACTCTATGATTCTAAGAGCAAGTTTCTGGTGGTAAGAACCCGGCACATGATGAGTCCTGAAAGCAAACCAGGCTTTTTAAGAGCCTCTCCACCCGGTCTGTGGTTACAACGGCAGAGGGGCCAGGGTGTAGCAGCCGTGCTGTGACAGGGCTCACCCCACTCGCTTTCCCTGTGCCCTTCTTGTGCCTCCGCTGCCAGGAACGGTTCTGAAAAGAAGCGAAACTCCCGGAGTTAACACCCAGCGCGGCACAAACCGCTCAGAAACGGGGTCAGGCTGAAGTCTCGCCGTGCACGTTGGGTGCTCATGGTGACGAGTGGGTGCAGGAAGGGCTGGGAGGTGCCAAACCTTTGCCTTTCCTGTTAGAGCATCTTTTGTGGGTATTTCCCCATAGGCTCTGGAGGCGTCCTGGCTGTTAATACCTTTATCTCTGGGCATCCAGGGTGGGTGGGGGAAACATGTTTGGGGTACTCAACTCCCAGAAGCCCAAATTTGGTCACCTTTCTTTTGTTCCTCTTGTTGTGTAGAGGTCTTCCTGTGAGCAGACAGGTCCATCCCAGGGGTGCTGCTGCCACTTGAATGCCACTGAAACTTTGCTGGCATCTCCCAGCCACTCCCTCCTCCATCCTGCTGCCCTCGCCATGCTGGCGATGGGGCTGCCAAGTGTCACTGTGGTTTGGTGCCACTCCCAAGCCCCCCGTGAAGGGCAGGGCTTCGGTGATGCCGCCGTGGCAGCTGCTCCTGCCGATCCCCCCATCCCTGCAGCCGCCCTTCCAGCAGGGCTGGGAATGGCAATGAGGAGATGACGTCTCTGCCCCCGGAGCGGGGGGGACGACCACGAAGTTTGGCCGCGTGAACGCCGAGGGAAGATGTTTGAGCCGGCCTGACTCTCGCTTTCTCCCTTGATCCACCCCCTTCTCGAGCTCCCAAATCTCCCTGGCCCCGTCCCGGCGACGTTGGCTGTCCCCAAGCCCTGCCAGCTCCGGGGACGCAGCCAGCTGGAGACAGGGGCAGGAAGTTTCAGAAGTTTCTGCAGACAGCAGCTCGGCCTCCTCGTCCTCTCACCCTCCCGGCGATGGTGGGATCCGACAGGCGGCTTCAAGAGAAAGAAATCCAGAGCTGGGCTGGGGATAACGGGCTGGGAGTAGGAGACGATGCCTCTTTCCGAGAGCTCCTATCTGCCGCCCGCCGCCTTTGTCCTCAGCCACGTCCTGGGCATCGCCGGCGTCCTGTACTGGAGGAGCCGGAGCAGAGAAGGTAGGGGTGGCCCCGGGGAGGGGGGAGAGACGCTAAGATGGCCGGCGTGCCGGGTCACGGCTTGTTTTCCCTCCCTCAGAGCCGTGGCAGCAGCGTGGGCAGGGATGGACGTGGCCGGTGGGGAGGAGGGAGGAGGACGCGGCGATGGAGATCCTCCCAGTCACCCTGACCCCCATGCTGGGGGGGATAGAGATTTCAGTCCCTAATCCGGTCTCGCCGCCCATTCCCAGCCCATGTAGGGGTGTGACTGGGGGTGTCTCGCTGGGGATGAGGCTGGTTTTTGTCTCACACAAGCCCACGAGATGTGGCTGGTGTTCCTCCTCCCAGCTCCCACCCCTCGCCGTGGCGGCAGCAGCTCCTTTACCCACCGGCACCGGCAAGACGCGGCCACGGGAGCTCCTCCCGGCGCTGGGCTCGCCAAGCAGCTGGGACTGACCCTGCCTCAGTTTCCCAAAATAGGGCTTTGCACATGACCAGTGCCTGAGGAGGGTGAGGATCCGTTACAGGGCTGTGAGGGAGCTCCAGGCGCTGGGTGAGGACTCGGCAGCTCCTTCTCTGTCCCGGCTTCTTCCTCCTGGGATTTGTTTTCATTCTTCCCTCTTGTTTTTCCAGCAGGGCTTGTTCTCGCCTGGGCCTCCACATGGGGCCTTTTCCCTGCATCCGTGACCAATTCCCCCTTTTCTTTCCCTTTTTCCATGCAAAAGAACAGGATGGTGGAGCCTGAGCAGCACACAGGGACTTTTCCCCAAATATTGCTTTAGGATACGCTTCTTCATACCAGGAGGGAGATGTTGGGACAGCGTTGCACAAACATTCTGCCTCCGTGCAGAAGCTCACCCTGTCACCCACTGAACCAGCCTTGCTGCAGTTCCTCCCCTGACCCGCCGTGCCCTGTCCACTCCGTTAGTCTCAGTGTCGGGCAGTGTTGTGCAGTCTCTGTCTAGAAACCTCCTGGCTGTTTCCTTACACAACTGTCTCCTCCCAGCTCCTCACCCTGTGCTGTGCTGACCTGCTGCTACAGGAATTATAGAATCATAGGATTATTTTGGTTGGAAGAGACCTTTGAGATCATCGAGTCCAACTGTTAACCCAGCACTGCCAGGGCACCACTAACCCCTGTCCCTCAGCACCACATCTCCACAGCTTGGAAACCCCTCCAGGGATGGGGACTCCACCACTGCCCTGCCCAGCCTGACACAGCCACAACAACCCTTGTGGGGAAGAAATTGTTCCCCGTGTCCAACCTAAACCTCCCCTGGTGCATCTTGTTCCTTGGGAGAAGAGCCCGACCCCACCTGGCTCCAACCTCCTTGCAGGAGTTGTGCAGAGCCAGAAGGTCTCCCCTGAGCCTCCTTTGCTCCAGGCTCAACCCCCCCAGCTCCCTCAGCTGCTCCTCACCACACTCCTCCTCCAGACCCTTCCCCAGCTTCGTTGCCCTTCTCTGGCCACGCTCCAGCCCCTCAATGTCCTTCTTGGAGTGAAGGGCCCAAACCTGACCCCAGGATTTGAGGTGTGGCCTCCCCAGTGCTGAGTACAGGCGTAAATCTCTCTCTTCTGGAAAAAACCTTGGTGCAAGTGCTGCAAATATATTCAGTATCTCTTTTCCTTCATCACTCCTTCCCAGCAAAGCTCAGCTCATACCCACCCCATGGGTGCAGCATCTGGAAGACAAGGCTCATCTTGCAGCAGGTTTTGTTGCCCTGTGATGCTCGCCTGGCTCTGCCCAGCATCCACCCAGGTCTCCTTTGCATCACCCCTGCTCAGGTGTCTCCCTCACTGTGCTGGATGGTTTTCCACCCCAGGTATCTCGGGTGCATTCCTCCAGGCTGAATCAGGCACCGTTTCCTCTCCCCGTTCTTTGTTAATCCTTTTGTCATGATGGATTATGTCAGCCCTCGAGCTGGCAGCCAGCACATCCAAAATACCTCGTGCTCCTCAGCCAGCAGGTTTTCTGCAGATCCCCTATCTCAAAAGTACCATGTTTAAAAAAAAAAAACAAAGAAAGAAAAAGCACATTCCCATTCCTTGCTCGCCTTGAAGGAGTTCAGACTGGAAGTGATGGATTAATGCTGGGATCAGTGCTGGGTTAAAGGTTGGACTTGTTCTTGGGGGTCTCCTCCAGCCAAAATGATTTTATTATTCTGTTTCAATGCTTTAAAAATTAATTTTGAGGCATTTAGATGTAACGAACCCTCCTTCACCCAAGGCTGGCTCTCGCTGTTTAATTCACAGAGCTGCTTTCACGCCAAGGGTGGACTTGGAGATGTCCTCAGGCCCTGGGCTCGGAGATGTCCTCAAGCTCTCATCCAGTGTGCCCCATCTAACATCTCCCATATTCTGTTGGCTTTAGCAGGATTTAATGAGCAGGAGCAGAAAGCTTGAGAGCCACTTCCAGGCTTTATTCCAGCAGGAGAGGCTGAAGGAGCGGGTGAGGAACACCAAAACTCTGAGCTCCNACTGAACCAGCCTTGCTGCAGTTCCTCCCCTGACCCGCCGTGCCCTGTCCACTCCGTTAGTCTCAGTGTCGGGCAGTGTTGTGCAGTCTCTGTCTAGAAACCTCCTGGCTGTTTCCTTACACAACTGTCTCCTCCCAGCTCCTCACCCTGTGCTGTGCTGACCTGCTGCTACAGGAATTATAGAATCATAGGATTATTTTGGTTGGAAGAGACCTTTGAGATCATCGAGTCCAACTGTTAACTCAGCACTGCCAGGGCACCACTAACCCCTGTCCCTCAGCACCACATCTCCACAGCTTGGAAACCCCTCCAGGGATGGGGACTCCACCACTGCCCTGCCCAGCCTGGCACAGCCACAACAACCCTTGTGGGGAAGAAATTGTTCCCCGTGTCCAACCTAAACCTCCCCTGGTGCATCTTGTTCCTTGGGAGAAGAGCCCGACCCCACCTGGCTCCAACCTCCTGTCAGGGAGTTGTGCAGAGCCAGAAGGTCTCCCCTGAGCCTCCTTTGCTCCAGGCTCAACCCCCCCAGCTCCCTCAGCTGCTCCTCACCACACTCCTCCTCCAGACCCTTCCCCAGCTTCGTTGCCCTTCTCTGGCCACGCTCCAGCCCCTCAATGTCCTTCTGGGAGTGAAGGGCCCAAACCTGACCCCAGGATTTGAGGTGTGGCCTCCCCAGTGCTGAGTACAGGCGTAAATCTCTCTCTTCTGGAAAAAACCTTGGTGCAAGTGCTGCAAATATATTCAGTATCTCTTTTCCTTCATCACTCCTTCCCAGCAAAGCTCAGCTCATACCCACCCCATGGGTGCAGCATCTGGAAGACAAGGCTCATCTTGCAGCAGGTTTTGTTGCCCTGTGATGCTCGCCTGGCTCTGCCCAGCATCCACCCAGGTCTCCTTTGCATCACCCCTGCTCAGGTGTCTCCCTCACTGTGCTGGATGGTTTTCCACCCCAGGTATCTCGGGTGCATTCCTCCAGGCTGAATCAGGCACCGTTTCCTCTCCCCGTTCTTTGTTAATCCTTTTGTCATGATGGATTATGTCAGCCCTCGAGCTGGCAGCCAGCACATCCAAAATACCTCGTGCTCCTCAGCCAGCAGGTTTTCTGCAGATCCCCTATCTCAAAAGTACCATGTTTAAAAAAAAAAAACAAAGAAAGAAAAAGCACATTCCCATTCCTTGCTCGCCTTGAAGGAGTTCAGACTGGAAGTGATGGATTAATGCTGGGATCAGTGCTGGGTTAAAGGTTGGACTTGTTCTTGGGGGTCTCCTCCAGCCAAAATGATTTTATTATTCTGTTTCAATGCTTTAAAAATTAATTTTGAGGCATTTAGATGTAACGAACCCTCCTTCACCCAAGGCTGGCTCTCGCTGTTTAATTCACAGAGCTGCTTTCACGCCAAGGGTGGACTTGGAGATGTCCTCAGGCCCTGGGCTCGGAGATGTCCTCAAGCTCTCATCCAGTGTGCCCCATCTAACATCTCCCATATTCTGTTGGCTTTAGCAGGATTTAATGAGCAGGAGCAGAAAGCTTGAGAGCCACTTCCAGGCTTTATTCCAGCAGGAGAGGCTGAAGGAGCGGGTGAGGAACACCAAAACTCTGAGCTCCCTCCTGAGGATGGCAAAGCCTGGTCCCCAGCCCCTCCATCCCAGTCTGGCACCCTCTGTCTCGCCAGCACCCGGGGCTGGAACCGACTCTTTCAGCAGCAGCCCGAGGCAGGAGGTGAATGGTGATGGAGTCTGACAGCGAGCCAGGCCAGTGATGATGGAGGAGAGATCCTGGCGGGAGCGGCAGCTCCCGGCCGGGCGTGTTGGGAGCTGCCAGGACAGAGGCTGCCGCAGGCAAACCGGGGGGAGAAATGTCTGTGCAGGGCGTTGCGGTGGTGGTGGGAGGGTCTCTGGCACCTGGTGCTTGCTGGAGCCCTCCCTGGGGTCCGGTGGGATGGTGAGTAGGAGTTTTTCTTCCCCCGATTTTGGGGTGCTGGAAACCAGCTCTGGGGCAGGATGGTTTTCCCTCTCCATTCCCTCTCGCTAGCTGGGGTCGCTTGGGGGTGCAACAGCAATGGGGGAACCTCAACCACCATCTTCCCCTTGTGTGGTTGCCTCTGTTCCTTGGTCCTTGCTGCTTCTGGCCCCTCTGCAGGGGATTTGTGTGGCCGGGGTGGTGCCCCAGAGCCTTTGGGATCATTGTTTCTGGAGATGTGATGGATGATGCTCTGATGTGCAGTGGAGGTGAGGAAGTGGGGAGGGAATTAAATAGCATAGAGTCATGGAATTCAAGGGGTGGCCTCCTCAGACAATCCCTCCCCTAATCCTGCTGGCCACACTAGTGCTGACCCAAGCCAGGATGCTGGAAGCATCCGTGTGGCTCCAGTAGCATCTATGGTGTTGGAAACCATGGCATAGTTGTGTGGCCCGCGGGCATGTTCAGTTAAGGAGTGTGGTTTTCTCTGGTGCTGCTGGCAGCAGGGTCTGTCTTTGCTGCCAATGTTCCCCATGTCTCTGCCACCAGCCTTTGCTCCATGTCCTGTGCGAGGGGACCCAAAGCTCCATGGTTGGCCTCTCTTGCCCCCGCTTGATGGTGGTTTGTCTTTGGAGTGATGCGGCTTTCCAGTAGCCACTGTAACCTTCCCACTGGCCATGCCCTGCCTGGGCCATCCCCTGCTAGACAGGGTAGAGGACGAGCATGGAGGGGTTGCAACAAGTTCCTTATCAGGGTGACTCTGGAAAAGATTAGCCAGGGAGAGATAAGCTGGCAATGCCTTAATATCACTGGTAAGCAGTATCGGGGCATTATTATTAGCTCAGACAATAGCACGAGTGCAGGGTGGGGAGCTGTAATCTGGTTAGAGCCCAGGAACGACCCAAAGGTGCTGAGACGGGGCTAAAAAAAGAGGCAAACCCGCCTTTTCTGCAGGAGATGGGAAGAGGGAGCAGGCTGAGGAGTTGCCAACCCATGGGCGCCTCTGGGATCTGGTGCTGGAGCTGCCTCGTCGTGGACTTTCCGTGTGGGACTCGGTGACGTGCGTCCATCCCCGTGTGCTCCCTGCCATGCCCGGGGCCGCGCTCCGGCAGCACCCCGGCTCCTCTCGCCCTCCCGGCCAGGTCCATGGGGCTTCTGCCGGCAGAAGGTCTGCAGTGGGATTATATTTAGAAGAAAAGGAAGAGAGGTGGTGATAAGGAGGCCCCGTTATCTCCCCGCGTGCCAAGCGGGGCTGCGACCGGGTCCCAGCTCTGCCATTTCGGACCCGGGAGATGATTTGGGGAGAAGCTGCGGGCAGGCAGGCGGGAGAGGAGAGAACAGCCCAGCATTGTCCAGCCCGGCCCCCGTGCAATTAACTGGAAAACAAGGCGAGGAAAAACAAGCCAAGAGGCTGCCGGCAGGGCAGTGCCCGGCTCCACGGGGTGAGCCTGTGCCTGCACCCCCAGCTCTCTGGGAGCTGTGCCACGCTCTTCAGCGCGCTCTGCATCACTTCTTGCTCGCTTGCAGGAGCAAACAGCTCTGCCCTTCCTCACCGGGAGCTTTCTGAGCAGCTTTGCCAGCCACTGGGACCATGGGACGGTGAGGATTTTGCTGGCACAGAGCTGCGAGCACCCAGTGAGGATTTTGCTGGTACAGAGCTGCTGCCCTGGGAGCCACCCGGAGGAGCAGGAGGATCAGGGGCGACGCAGCCGTTGACGTTGCGGTGGGGTTTGCAGAAATGTCCCAGATGGGGAGCGGCCGGTGCCCGTGCTGGGTGTAGGAAGTGGTGTGGTGGGAGGAGCTGCGGCCAAGAAGTCACCCAGAGAAGTCCCCCACCCACTGGGGCCAAGGTTGGTGAGCGCGTGGGTGCCGCCAGAAGACCCTTCCCCAGGAGCTGGGAGGTTGCCACCGCCCTGCCAGGACCCACTGAGGGCTCGGGTGATGGAGAGGAGGCAACTCCCCGGGGAGAAGCGGCGGCTCAGCGCCTGCCTGGTGTGCCGGATGTGCTGCATCGGTTAGTACCCGCCACCCTTCCCACCACCCTCCCCTTCCCACCCTGCTGGCAGCCCCCGCTGTGCCACCAGCTCTGCCCCACAGCTGGGAGATGGCTTGACCTTCATCCACCCCGAATTAGTGCTGGGATGGGGAAGGGACCCAGCAGCACCGCTCTGGGAGGGGCTGGGTGAAGCAACGGGCCCTAAAAACACGTGGGGGTGACACAGCTCCTATGGCAGGCGGGGGCCGGCGGTGCCAGGTGGCAGCTCCGTGGCTTGGCTGTATCATGCCCGGGTCAGAGCCTGGTGGGGTGGGAAGTGAGGGTGGTTTAGTTCAACCTTGTGTGGTCACCTCTGCCAGGTTTTTGGCACCTGGTTCCGTGCCTTGGCCGGGGGACAGTGGGATGCAGAGGAGGTGACGTGCTGGTGATGTGCCGTGGTTCAACTGCTGTGCTTTTGGGTGGGGGAAACCATGGGGTGGGTGAGGAAGAGGAGGGGTGTTAGATGGTGCTTTCAAATCTGCGTGGATTGAGACGTGGGGAGGTTTTCCCAAGGCACCCCCCAGTAACCTCTTGACTCTGGGGCCATATGGGCTGGAAGTGTTGATTTTTCTCCCTTTTCTTAATTTTTGTCTTAAAACCAAAGCAAAAGATGCTGCTACGTGTTGGACTGTGATGTCAAAGGGATGTCTTGGGGTAGTGGGGCTTGTCCTTTCCCTCTGTATCCCAAGGATCCCCTGGGCTGGATGGGACAGTTCTCAGGAGCTTGGGCTCGTGGGTTGGTATTAAGGCACTGAGATGATGTGATTAAAACCAGACACTGTTTGGTACAAAGCTGGTTGGTGGGGTTGCCCTGAGCCCTTCTCACTGCCTGGGTATGGTGATGTGGGGGTGAATGGGACCCCCTGCACCCTGTGGGTCCCTCCAGTGGCGTGTCCCCATCTCACACCCTCTTTTCACCTTTGTTTTTCACATGAAATTATTTTGTGCACCAAGATCAGATAGGGCAGAGCCTGCCTAATGTTGCTGCTCAGCATCACCACCAACCTCCCTCCCTGTCCCCCCATGGGGCTGGCAGCTCCTTGGGGACTGAGACCCCCTGGCGCTGGGACCCACGTTGTGACTGTGTCCCAGTGACATGCCCAGGTCCCAGCCAAGGGTGGCTGAGCTGTGGGACAGAAATAAACATTAAATCCCAACAATCCAATGAACCAAAAATACAGTGGTGGAATAAGCTGCTAATTGCTCACACTGCCAGTGCCCGGCAGGGGCTTGTTACGGGACATCTGCGGGGTTTATATAATGTGTTAAAACCTTCCGGGAGCGGGCAGGGGAGGGGACACCCTCCTAAAACAGGGGGGACTTGGACAAACCCCATCTCCATCCCTGCACTGCATCCAGGGGGGATGAGGAGGCAGGGAAGGGACCCGTTTGGGGGGTTCAGTTGCTGCTGCCACTGCAGCTTTACCCATCCCAATGACTTTATTAGAATAACTCTATTCTCCCCCAAAATTTAATTCTGGTTGTGTGGGAGCTCCTGCCCCCCTGCCCGAGCCACGTGAGGGGCCCCATCCTGCAGCACCCCAGGAATAAGCAGCCTCTGTTCCCCTGCGTGGGGGCAGGATGGGGCTGGTGGTCCTGGCACCGGCGGCGGTTCCTCTGTCTCTTCCCCTCATTTCAAAGTCATTTGAGTTTCTGCATGAGGAACATTGACCAAGAGCTGCTTTTGTCTTCTTTTGACAGATGAACGGGACAGAGTCCAAAAGAAAACCTTCACTAAATGGGTCAATAAACACTTGATGAAGGTAAGAGCCACGTATTTTATTATAAAGCTGGTTAAATGACCCGTCTGTCTATCAGTTCTGGCTCAGGACTGGTTGATAAATGCCTTTTAAATTTTTTTTTTTTATCATTTTTTTTGGTCTGGGAATTTTTACATTGGATTTGAGTGTTCATAGGTGGCTGTATTAGAGCAGAAAATGTGCTGATGCCTTTGGAGGGCACTGTAACATCACCACGCAGCCCTTCATGTTCTCTTTGCCTCCTCCCCGCTTGGTCCTTGGTCCTTGCTTTAACAGGAGGCTTGTGCAGCATCCCCCGGGGGGCTTTGGGGAGCAGGAGGGGGTCCTGCTGTGGGGCTGCTCCCACCTTCCCAGGGCAAAGGGGCTTTTTTTTAACCTTTTGAGGGATGCTCCTGCCTGGAGAGGAGCCCCAAGGGAGATGCTTATAGCCAGAGGGGATTAACAAAGTGCCTCCTGCTTTTCTTGGCTAATGCCAAGGACTTTTTAATTGATTTGCCAAAAAATAATAAGAAAAAAGTCATCTAGGCATGAGGTGTCCCAGCTGTATTTTCCTGCTGGCTTTGCAAACCTCTGCCTCAAGCTTTTCTTGGCTACTTTCTAAACTTTATAAATGGGGGAGAAAAGAAAACTCTTGAGGCTGCTGTGGGAAAACATCTGGGGGTTCACAGCACCCCAGGACACAATTGGGGAGTCTTGAGGAGAGCAAGTCCAGAGGCTGCCTGTGATGAGCCTGTTCTTACCCATAGAAACCTCCTTAGCTCTCAGATGGAAGCAGGGGCCATGTTTTGGGGTGCTGTGAGGTAGTGTAAGCGATGAGACCCTATCACTTTAGGGCTGAGCCTCCCTTTCTGCAGAGCTCTCTGTGCAATATAGAATCATCGGATGGTTTGGGTTGNTCCCCTCCTCTCCCAGCCATCAGTCATCGTTTCTTAAACCATAATTTTGTTTTCAAATGTCTGTCATTTCTTTTATTATTACTATTATTTCTTTTATTATTACTATTATTAGCTATTATTATTTTATTTTCCCTCAAACTCATGTTCCCCAGGCTGGTCTCTTGGATACCACCAGAGCAGGTGATTAAGCTGCTGGCTCGTGGTGCCCTGGGCAGAGCCCTCCTTTTGTGACAGGTTTACACCCCTTCATCTTTGAGATTTGCCTCCAGATTTCAAATAATGGATAATAGTGGGTTTGACTGAAATGGGAGCGTGTGCCCAGCAGTTTAGCTCAGGTTTGGTGCTCCTGCCCCGTGCTTGGCCTGGGCACAGATTTATAGAGTCATTCTGCTTGGAAGAGACNATTATTATGAGATCACCTGGTTTAACAGTTGGATTTTGAGCATTAAATTGGCAGTGGGTTTTCCCAGGTCATTTGGGATATGAGAGGTTCTTTTCTTAGTGGTAGCTCTGGAATAACCATTTTAAATGGACATGACTGGGAGGGGTGGGATGTCTGCTTGCAGGGTGAGCAGATCCAATGGTTTTCCCTCCTCATCTCTCCCCAGGTGCGCAAGCACATCAATGACCTCTATGAAGACTTACGAGATGGCCACAACCTCATCTCCCTCCTGGAGGTGCTGTCAGGAGTGAAGCTGGTAAGTCCCCAGGGCTGGGCATTGATGCTGCTGTTCCCCCCCTNCTATTATTATTTTATTTTCCCTCAAACTCATGTTCCCCAGGCTGGTCTCTTGGATACCACCAGAGCAGGTGATTAAGCTGCTGGCTCGTGGTGCCCTGGGCAGAGCCCTCCTTTTGTGACAGGTTTACACCCCTTCATCTTTGAGATTTGCCTCCAGATTTCAAATAATGGATAATAGTGGGTTTGACTGAAATGGGAGCGTGTGCCCAGCAGTTTAGCTCAGGTTTGGTGCTCCTGCCCCGTGCTTGGCCTGGGCACAGATTTATAGAGTCATTCTGCTTGGAAGAGACCTTTAGGATCGTGGAGTCCAACCATTAACCCAGCACTGCCAGGGCACCACTAACCCCTGGCCCTCAGCACCACATCTCCACACCTTGGAAACCCCTCCAGGGATGGGGACTCCACCACTGCCCTGCCCAGCCTGGCACAGCCACAACAACCCTGCCCAGCAAGAAATTGTTCCTCAGCTCCAACCTCAACCTCCCCTGGTGCAACCTGAGGCTGATTCCTCTTGTCCTGTCACTTGTTCCTCAGAAGAAGAGCCCGACCCCACCTGGCTTCAATCTCTTTTCAGGGAGCTGTGCAGAGCCAGAAGGTCTCCCCTGAGCCTCCTTTTCTCCAGGCTCATCACCCCCAGCTCCCTCAGCCACTCCTCACCAGACTTGTGCTCTAGACATTTGTAGCAGTCTGTGACGTGCAATCTCTTCCTGCATCTTGAGCATTGTAGATTCCCCCTCCTTCCTCCTCCTCCCCCTCAGACTGACACGTTCACTCCGCTCTGGGAAGCTCCCAATTGCTGCACCAGGGTGGCACAGCAGGAATTATTTTAGTTTTCCCCTAAAATAGGATCTGGGCAAAGATCTCCTCGCTCCCTCCGTTACTCTCCAGAGATGCCAAATCAGTTTTTGTGGGGGCTGAAATTTTGGATCGAGCTACTTGTGATCCAGACAACTTCCTTCTCCTCACTTTGACTTTCAAAGCCAGGGGGGAGGTTTCTCTGCTGGAGGCCCAGGAGATGAGATCCAGACACCTTCATCCCTGCTCTTTTGGTGTTCCTTTTGACCTGGGTGTTGCATTGTGGTCTCCATTCTGTCTCCCTGTCGTGTCACCCTCCCCGCGCTGCCGTCCCTCCCGTCCTCCTTAGCAAATAGAGCCTCCAGCTCAGAGGAGCCTTCGCCTGGTGAGAGCACCAGCCTGGTGCCGTGCGAGCAGCGAGGAGCGTGAGGAGGAAGATGATGATGATGAAGAAGTAGGTTGAGTCTGCCCCGGCCGCAGTGCATCCCTGGCAGACACTGGGGTGCCCGCAGATAGTCCAGTGCAGCCCAGTGTCACTGGGAGCTCCCACCTTCCCCTCTCTGACGTTTAAGCTGGGGGGTTTTTTGTGATAAAACCCACCCAGGGTGGTCACCCCGAGTGAGGGTCTGCAGAGGGGAAGCTGGAAGAGCTGGAGGCTCCAAATGCCTCCTTCCCAGGCTGTGTTCCCGTTAACTGGATTATCTGGGCGTGCACTGCAGTGTCAGCCTGCAGTCAGGGCACAGCACCCACCTGGTGTGACAGCATGTGTCCCCTCCACGGGGAGGGAGGGGACAGGGATGGCTCCCACACGCTGCTCCCAGCTCTTGGGGAGCTGCTGGGACGGCTGCTCACCTCGCACTGCATGGACAGGCTCTGGCACAGGCACCTTCTCAGGGGGCTGGTGGCACCATGGGGGTCTGAGGCACAAACACCACTCCATGCATGTGAGGGGGACCCCAGCTGAGGGTTGCCCCTAAGGGGCTGGACCCCAAGACCTTGCTCAGGTGTAAGAGGGGTGTTTTCCAGTCCCCTTGCTCTGGGTGACGATTCTCTTGTGCTCGTTGTCACTTCACCTGGAGCTGCACAAGAGGAGCTGGGGCTGTAGGACCTTCCTGCCAGACTCTGGTCCCCTGAGCCCCGGAGATGTGCTTCTGCAGGCACAGCTCTTCCCCTTCAGGCTGGGGAAATGGTGGCTCAGAGGACTTGGGTTGTCCTAGCAGTTCAGAGCATCCTGGTGACACCTCGTATTGAGGCTGGGATCAGGATTTGGGCATTGATTCTCTCCCTCCTGCTGCTTCAAAGCAGACCCAGCATCCCATCCCCTTCCCCTGGCCACAGCTACCTCGGATTGTCCCCCTCCTGCAGCAGAAGTGTTGAGGACAGCCCAGGACACCTCCTTTCTCCCCTCCCCAAGGGTTTGGAGATGGTACCTGGAGCAGCAGCCCCTGCCCATGTGCAGGAGGAGCTGAACAGGGTCTGCAGGAGCTGATGCTGAGGTTGGGGTTTCTCTGCCATCATTGGGGACCCATAGCTGGTCCCTGTCTGAGTCCCATGTCCTTCCACGGAGCAGTCCTGTCTCTGCTTCCACCTGGATGGGTTGAAGTCTTCTGCTTGTGTCAACCTCTTTTTGCTGAGTCTTTTTCCCAGCTTGTCTGGCTGCCCTGGGATCTCAGAGGCAGAACGGCTCAGAACCTGGACACAGACCCTCAGGGTCCTCAGAGGAGGTCGAGATCTTGGGGATTTTCCACCTCTGTGCCCCACCATGGCTTTTTTTGCCCTCTTTCAGCAGGATCACGTGCAGCAATGACTTGATTTGCCTCCCGAGCAGGGTGTGTGGAGTGCACGGGGGGGGTCACACAGCACGCTGAGTGTGGGGGGCTCCAGGGGCATGTGGGGGTGGCTGTGCATGGGGGGTGCTGCTGGCCCAGCCCCCAGCCTGGCCTGAACCTGCCTCCTCTCTCTTGCAGCCACGTGAGAAGGGGCGGATGCGTTTCCACCGGCTGCAGAACGTGCAGATTGCCCTGGATTTCCTGAAGCAGCGACAGGTACGGGCTGATTTAGGCTCACCCAGAAGCAGAGCTGGGGGATTTGTGGTTCTTTCTGCTGGTTGGGGCTCAGGAAGGGGGTTGAGAAGCAGCATCAGCCTGTGCTGGGATGTGCCTGTCCCTGTGGTTAAGAACGACGATCAGGGGACTTTCCACTGTAGTGTTGTGCACTCTCAGAACCACCCATGCGGCACAAAAACAAGTATCAAAATGAGGGACCAGACTCCAGTTCTTGGAAGGGGTTTTCAAACATCAGACAGTCACTTCTGCACCCCAAAACCCTCACCTGGAGCTCCCTGGGACATCCTGGCCGTGGAGATGGGTGGCTGTGGTACATCCAAACCTTCCCACCAGCTCTGGGGGAGATGTGGCAGCTGGTTTCTGCCCAGCCCTACTCAGCCATGGCCTCAGCACTGGCACAGCCAGGTCCTTTGTGTGCAGCATCACCTCCACATACCGTCCTCCTGAGCTGCATCTCCTTTGGAGGAGCTTTTGGAGACCCTCCACTGGTCTTTTGGGAGGCGCTGGCCCCTCGGTGCCTGTGCAGCTGGCAGAGACCAGCTCCCTCCACACCCCTGGGCAGAGGCAGATCCCGCCCGGGGCAGTGGGATGCATCCTGAGACTTGTTGGCTCTGCAGGTAGAACCCCCGCAGCCCCAGGTGTCCTGTCCTGCTCTGCCTGTTGGGTCAGGTCTCCTCACCATGATGCTCCCCAGATACGCCGGGATGATGATGATGAATTGCAACAGTTCATGCTGAAGCAGAGACTTTTTCTCTCCCTCTCTGCTGGCCTGAGGGCACTGAATAAATTTGAGCTTGTGCCCCACTCCAGGGAGGGTGAACCGCTTCCAGCCCCCCTCCTCCTCCTCCTCCCCAGCCCCTTGATAGAGACATTTTGCTGAGGGCTCTTGGGAGCTTGTTTCTCTACTTGGATGAAACAGCTTTTTCCTTTGAAGCGTGATGGCCTGATGGCAGCGGCTTTGCTGGGATGTCTCACCCCAGATGCTCCTGCCAGAGACAGATGGTGGGGTCCCGTTGAGCTTTGGGGATGGGGGAGAGGAGCCCAAAGCACGTGGCAGCTCCTGGGCAGGTGGCTGCAAGGAGAACAAGAGCAGCACCTCTCCGTTTTGTGTCTGCTGGTGCTGCAGGAATCTCCACGTGGTTCAGGGGCTGCAGATGTGTCTGAACAGCTCCTAGAGCAAAGCAGCCGGGAGGGAGCAGCTCTGGGACTGGGTGGGGACAGAGGCTGCCAGGACAGGGCTTTTGGTGGGTGCTGGGGAAGGACCCTCAGCGAGGGCAGCGCCGGTGCCTCTGTTGGGGCTGGTTGATTGATTAGCAGCTTGGTTTTGAAGCCACGAGGGAGTTAATAAAGCTCCTCCATCTGCTTTTAACCATGTGGTCGGGAGCTATTAAATTATGCACTAGTGCTCAGGGTGTCGGGGACGAGGCACTTTTCCTTGGGAGCTGAAATAAAACCATTAGGTGGAGAGTGCTGGAGACATAGAAAAACCTTCCTCCCCCCATCCTGAGCTGGGGCATGGGGTGGCCTTGCTGCCTCCTTGAGGTCACATGTGTCTGGACCACTTGGGGATGGTGTGGCTGGGACATGTCCCCTGCTCTGTGTGACGATGAAGAGCTTGAACCCTCTTTGCTTCTCTTCCAGGTGAAACTGGTGAACATTCGCAACGATGACATCACGGATGGCAACCCCAAGCTCACCCTGGGGCTCATATGGACAATCATCCTCCACTTCCAGGTAGGCAATGGGATTTCTTGCTGAAGGATGTGGTGTGGATGGTGGGTGCTGGTGTCTCCCTGAGGTGCTGGTGTCTGGCTCCCTGGGTGTTTGGTGGCGATGCTGGTGTGCGGAGGATCGACACATGTTGTGGTGTCATGGAGACCAGTGTTGGGAGAGCAGCAACACCCTTTTCTCATCGTTTACACAATGACATCGTTAATACCGGGTTGTGTGCAGTGGCCTCCTGGTTGGCACCGGGGTTGTTGGCAGTAGCTGTTTGCTCAGCTCAAGTCTTGGAAGGAGGAGAATGAATCTGGAGGGGGCTGTGGGGGAACAGGCTGAGCTCCTGCTGTTATCCCGAGGTGGTCCCAGCCCTTTGGGTGGTCAGCATAGCCAAGGGATCTTTTGTTGGGATGGAAGATGTCAGCTGTGTGACAGAGGTTCAGGATGGGGAATGGAGAAGCCCTCTGACCCAGCGGGGGTGCTGAGGAACCCAGTTAGGACCATCTCCTATTGGGTGCTATAGATGCTCTGGGAAAACCGGTTCTTGGGTCTTTAATAGCCTCAAATTATCTTGTTGTAGCTTGATGCCCTCAGGAGGAGGACTCGTGGCCATGATGCCACCAGTGCGTTGGCATGTGGGGCTTGCTGATGTCAGCAGCTCATTAGTGATGTGGCATCAGCCCTGGGGCTGTCTCCATGGTGGGACTGAGCCTGTGGGAGCTGCCGTGTCCCGGCTGTATCCTCACCAGCATCTTCCAGACGAGTCGAGTGCTGAGACCCCCTGAGGAGGATTTTTAGCGTGGAAGGATGAATGGGCAGCACCCCAAGGAGAGGCTTTTGGGGCGAGCATGGGGATAAACGGGGCGTGAGGCTGCTGACGAGGCGTTCTGCTGGTGCTGGGGCCTTGGGGAGCAGCCGGGGTTGCGCAGGGTCTGGATGCTGATGAGTCACCGTCATGTCTGGAGAGGGCCCTGGCTGGTGGCATCCTCCTGTCCTCGGCGTGGCCCTGCCCTGCTGCATCCTCTGCTGCAGGAGACCAGGAGGTGCCCTCCATGCCCAGCTGGGTGGTGGCACTGCAGTGGGGGACAGGGTGGGTGAGGAGGGGCCTGGGGGGAGCTGGGCTGGTGCCGCTGAGCCTGCGCGTCCTCTCCCCGCCTGCGCTAACGGGATTTTTTCTGGGGTTGTAGCTCCATTGTGAACCTCTTAATCTCCATGTCCCAGAGCTGCTGGCAGCTGGGAGAGCCCTGGGGTGGGGTTGGGGTGGGCTGGGGCTGGTGTGGAGCCAGGGCACTGCCAGGTCTGCAGGGAGCTGGAATGGTGAAGGTTTGGGGGTTGCCCCTGGGTTCTGACATCTCCTGAGGTCACAGGGTCCCTTCATCATCTCCTGGGTTGCTCCTTGTTGAGTGTTCCTCCCCACCCGGTCCTGCTCTCTGGGACTGGGTTGACCCCCCCATCTTTATGCCCCCTGCTCTCCATTTGCTGTCTCACCCCTATTTTTAGTGTGTGTTTATCTGCTGTGGTCCCTCGGAGCTGGCGAGCAGAGTCGAGATGCTGCTCCTCAACCCCTGCCCGTTGGGGGCAGAAACTGTGGGATCAGGGCAGGACATGGGGCCAGGCTGGGATGAAAGCACCAGCGCTCCCATAACCTGCTGGGATCCCATGCCCGCAGCTCCCTGCAGCGATGCTGACTCCCTAGGGCACCTTGAGCTGCCGCTGTGTGCCCCGAGCTGGGCGAGCCTGGCAGGAGAGTGGGCACAAACGGGTCTCTTGGGCACCTCAGCATTAAGAATTAAGGAACAAACCCCCCAAATTGGCGAGCAGCAGCCCTGCAGGAACCAGCAGCTTCACATCCCCGTTGCATGCGCGTAGAGACGCTCTGACTCCTCCCTGCTTGCTTTTTTTTTTCTCCCCTTATTCCTCTCCCACCCCTTCCTTTATTCTACCTTTGCCAACCTTCCCCGGGTTTTGTGTTGTGGATTTTTTTTTTTTTTCCTCTCCCCTTTTTCCCCACCCTCCTCCCCGCTCCGCTGCCTGATGCCTGCTCCCTGTTTGTGTTGGCGAGGGCCGTGCTCCAATTACCTCATATTTGGAGAGAAGGACGCCGCAGCCAATCCCCGCTCCCTCTGCTTTTAGGTCAAGTGATTTCTGAACTGCAGTGAGATGCTTTGAATTTGTCTTCTCGCAGCGCCCAGGCTGTAAGATGGCTGTCTGGAGCGGCGGCGGCGGCGGCAGGGCTGGAGGGAGGGAGCTGTGGAGAGGGGCACCCCGTGGCACCATCTTCCCGGGGCGTTGGAGCCGATGAAGCCCAGCCCGGGGTTTACTGGGGAGCCGGCGACTCGCTCAGCTGCGTTAGTGCCGGCGCCGAGGAGGAGGAGGAGGAGGAGATGGGGAATTCTCTGGGCTGCGTTAAAGAGCCGAAGGAAAAAGCTGTGGGGAGAGCTCCCCTGTCTCCCAAAAAAAGGGTCCGCTTCAAACGGAGGAGGAGGGGGAAGAGGAGAGCGATGCCGGAGGCAGCCCCGCAAGAAGAGCTGCCGGCCCTGGAGGTGGCTGAGGATGAGGAGGCGCCCAAGTCGAAGGCAGCCCCCCGGGAGGAGGGAGGAGAGGAGCCCGGCGGGAGCTGGCACCGTGGAGGGGACCCCAACCCGGCGTCCCTGCAGCCCGGGTACATCGTGCAGGTGAAGGAGCGGTTCCAGGGGGAGGTGCAGAAAGCTCGCCTGGTGCTGGAGCCGCAGCGGCCGGGTGTGGAGAGGGTTTCCCTGGAGGAAGGCACCACCGTCATCGCCCGCTTGCTGGACAACCCAGCCGAGAAGGACTGTGAGAAGGCGGTGAGCCGGCTGGTCGAGCTGCAGAGGAGCGGGTCTGGCAACCGCCGGGCAGTGCTGCTGCCCCTGCGCCCGGGCACCGATGGCTGCCTGGAGGGGCTCCTGTCCCCGGCCAGCACCGTGTCCCCTGAGGAGCCAGCCAGGAACCGGGAGACCATCAGAGCCTGGGGGAAAGGAGCCAGCACCGATCCCAGCTCCAGCGCCGCGTGGACCTGCTCCTCCACAGCAGAGCCGGGCACCGTTTCGGAGCTGTCGACGCCGTCCCCCATGGTGGATCAGCTGGAAAACCCCAGCGTGGGGAGAACCTCGGGGTTGCCGTCATTTCAGGCCAAGGAGGGAGATGGGTGCGGACTCTCGGGCTCCCACAGCCTGTCCTCCTTCAGCGGGCGCAGCGGTGGCGTGGCCCCGAGCTCCTCAGGGTACGGCAGCGACCCGGCACGCCGGCCGGCCAGGGGTGCTGGAGCTGGTGGGACCATGATGTCTCCCTCTGAAGGTGGCCACAGGCTCGCTGTGGAGGGCCGGGCTTGGAAGGGAAGCTCGGGAACAGCCGGAGGAATGGTCAGTGTCTGTGTGTAGCCTCACTCCCTTTTTTGGAGCAGGGTGGGGGCCCTGATTCAGTGGACCCCAGATCCTGGTGGCCCCTGGCATGGTCATCTCATGCTGAGTGTGGGCAGGAGGATTCTGGTGCAGAAAGTTCCTGAAGCCTTGTCTTCTCCAAGCATCTCCACCAGGAAAGCATCTCCGGGGGACCAGTTCCTCCAGTCCTCTGCTCCTGGCATGGGTGGCCTGGAGACAGTGGGTGCGGCCAGTGGTCAGATGGGCTCTGGTGATGCTCATTGCTGATGATGGGGCTGCTGGGTCAGGAGTGAGTTTGGGGGGTCCCGTTCCTGCTCCCAGGCAGGCAGCAGTGGGTGAATGTGGAGATATGGGGGCTCTGTGTGCTCCGAGGAGGCTCCAAGAGGAAGAGAAGGGGACAGTGCTGTGGTTTGGAGCCTGTTGTTGCTGTTTGGAGGTCACTCTTTGGGGGTGACAGGGCTAGCTGAAGGCACCCTTGGGTTTGTCCAAGCTCTGCACACCCCAGGACAAGTGTGTGGTTGGAGGGGCAGGGAAGGGGCTGTGGCCTCTGATACCTTTGCCAGGTTGGAGCTGGTGTCATCTTGCCTTCAGCATCCTGCCACCAGTTGCTTGATATGTGAGGCTGGTGTTGGAAGGGTTTGGACGGGGCTGGCCCCAGGTCCTGGGAGTTTCTGCTCACTCTTCTTGCCAGTGCCTCCCTAAATCTTTGTCCTGACACAGAGATGTGAAGAAAGGAGGGTGGAGCTGGTGCCGCATCCTGCACCTCCATAAGCTCATCTCTAGGAGGGTCTCCTGCAAAGGATGCTCTTGAGGAAAGGCCCCGTGGCTGGAGAACCCCAGTGCTGTGTGAAAGGTCCAAAATAAAGGATTTATCTGAGCTGGGTGCCACGAGGAGCTCCCCGATGGGCAGCGCTGCTGGAGAGCCCAGGTGGGGCACAGCCCATGGGTGGCTTCCCAGGAGGTTTCATTCTGCTCTTAATGAAGAGCTGCTGGGTAATCACTAAGGGGGTGCTGAGCAGGTGGAGATCTGTGGGTCCTGAGGCGTGGAGGGTCCCATCCTGCTGCTCACCCAGCGCATCACTCTATCCATCCTGGCTCAGGTGCCGGGTCCTGGGATCCTTAAGGAATCCCACCCCTGGGGCTGGAGGAGTTAAAGGCAGCGCTGGCGGCGTGGTGGCAGGGCTGACAAAGAGCAGTTTTGTGTGTGATGAGCGTATCAGGCTCGGCAGAAGGAGGTGAGCTGCAGAATACCAATTACACCGAGGCTCGAGCCTCGGCAGCATCCTCCCCGCCAGCAGGAGAGCTGGATAATCCTGGCAGGTCCCTGCCTCCTGCCCCCAAAGGGATCCCTGGAAGCTGGGTGCAATGCCAGCACCCAACCCGGGGGGATTTTTGCAGGGGAATAAAGCAATTGGGTGTTTCCAGGGCGGAGGGGGCTCGGAGGGGTGGTGGGTAGGGCTGGGTCCTGGCACATCTCCCTGCAGCGCCGGGAGGAGGGATCCAAGGAGCAAACAGCCCATGTTGGCTTTCCATGGGCACCCTGGAAAAGACGAGTGGCTCGCACCCTCCCCTTTGTCTACCCCTTAATTAAGGGGAGGTAATTGTACTAATTGGGGAGCTGGGGAGGGGTGGGTGAGGGGGGAGCTGTGCCAATCAGGGATCTGCTGGCATGTGGGGACACGTGCGTTCTGTCACGTGCGAGTCTGGGATTTGCAGCCAGTCCTGGGCGTCTGTCTAAGAGGGTTCTGTGGCTGTCGGTCTCTTTTGTTGGGGAAGTGGGTCACGGCCCCCCTGCCACCAGCACCCCCTGGCACCTCCCTCTCCTGGCACAGCAATGCAGAGAGGGGCACAAAGTAGAACGCAGGAAAAGCTTCTCTGATGTGAGGGTGTTGGAGCCTGGTCCAGGCTGCCCAGAGAGGTTGTGGAGTCTCCTTCTGTGGAGATTCCAAAGGCACCTGGATGCAATCCTGGGCACCCTGCTCTGGGTGACCTGCTGGAGCAGAGGAGTTGGATGAGATGATCTCCAGAGGTCCCTTCCAACCCCCACCATGCCGGGATTCTGTGAATGCAGCAGCTTTCTCCTCATCCTTCCCTTTCCCCCTGGGATGGAGCTGGTGGCCCTGCTCCAGGCAGCTCCACTGGCTGGAGGTTGTGGAGAGACCTTTGCCCCAGGTGTCCTCTCAAACAGCACCTCCAAGCTCTGCTTCCTGCTGCTTCAGTTGGTGTTTTTAATGATTTTTCACAATGACAAAGGATGGCATCAGTGGTCCCCTCTTGGGTGCTCCCCCGCCACCCAGCTATGGGTGCTGCTGGATGGATCTGACCCTTCCTGTGTGATCCCCGGGTGTCTGAGGGTGCTGGGGCTCCTCGCAGTGGGTGCTGGGTGGGGTGGGTGTGCAGAGGAGGGTGCACAGGCACTGCTGTCAGCACAGCATGTTCAGGGCTGGAAGGGACCCACCCGGGCCCCTGTTCCCAGCAAGGTGTGCCCCAAGCCCTGGCTGGGGTGGACTGGGATGGTGGAACGTGCTGGGACGTGCCGGCTGCGTGGTGCTGGCAGCAGCTGCTCCCCAGAGCAGAGCCTGGCTGGAGAAGTGGCTCTGGTGAGCTCGGTGGTGGCTGGAAGCTGTGGTCTGGTGGTTGATGGGCTGGGCTGTACTGGTGGCCAGTAACACCTCATGTCCTGCTGAAATGGGGTTGGGAGATGACTGTGCCTCCCTCGATCTGCCCAAACCATGACACACCTCAACACCCCGCTGCTCTCCTGCAGCTCCGGTGCTCCATTCCTGTGTCTGTTGGCTGTGGGGTCCCCTCTCCCCCATGGTGACCCAGGAGGTTCCTCCTGCCCTTCTCGGCAGCTGCCAGGTCAAGTTCATGGAGACTGGACGTGCCTGGTGGTCATTCCTCCTCCTGCATCACCCCATGGCTGTGCTGCTTCCTTCCAGATCTCCGACATCTACATCAGTGGGGAGTCAGGGGATATGTCAGCCAAGGAGAAGCTGCTTCTGTGGACGCAGAAGGTGACTGCAGGTTACATCGGGGTGAAGTGCACCAACTTCTCATCGTGCTGGAGCGATGGGAAGATGTTCAACGCCCTCATCCACAGATACAGGTAGGAGCAGTGGAGAGCATACTCTGGGTGGGAGGATGGGCTGGGGACCTCATGGGGCTTGCTGCCCATCACTGGTGGTCTGGAGTGCTTGGAGATGGAGGTGAGGCTTGCAGGGAGCAATGTCTGCATTGCCTGGAAATCATCTCTTCTGTCAGGTAGCTGGAGTGTGGACGCTTGGAAAGAGCAACAAACGCATCAGGGTGCCAGAAAAAACATCTTGAATGAGGTTGGGGAGAGAGGGGAAGAAAGAAAAGCTTTTAAACTGGGAGTGCTGCAGCATTTTCTGTGCTGGTGCTGCCCTGTCTGCTCTCTGTGGATAGCAGCACTTCCAGCCCTGCTTTCATCCAAGCATCTCGGAGCTCTCCCAAGCAGCCCTTAAACCTCTCACAGTTCCTTGAGAGACAGAACAGGCCCACGTGCCTTCTGCCTGCTCGGAGCTGGGTCCAGCAGGACCAGCTTCTGCCCTGGCTGCTTGGTCAAAAGGACTTGGCACAGCCTTGAGAGCCTGCAGGAGAATAGCAAAGGCCCCCTGAGAAAGCATCTTCTGGTAGCTGGAAACAAGAGGTTTCACTTTACAGCTCAAATATCCCCTTCCCAAAGGGGATGAGCTGAGGAGATGCTGCAGCCCAGGTCCCCTTGGAGAGCCACCAGCTGGGATGGGCTCCCTCAGGGGCTACCTCGGGCAGCGATGCCCATCTGGGATGCTCCACCCTGGGCACCTTGTGCTGTTTGCCAATGTCCAGACTCTGGTGTGTGTCTTACAGGCCAGATCTGGTGGACATGGAGAGGGTGCAGATCCAGAGCAACCGGGAGAACCTGGAGCAGGCGTTCGAGATCGCCGAGCGCCTGGGGGTGACGCGGCTGCTGGATGCTGAAGGTGGGGAGCTGGTGGGAGCAGCTGGTGTGGGGAGATGCCAACCTCTCTGCTCCCATTCCTCACTGCCTTTCTCCTTCCTCCTTGTCAGACGTGGACGTCCCCTCTCCGGATGAGAAATCCGTGATAACTTACGTGTCTTCAATCTATGATGCCTTTCCCAAAGTCCCCGAGGGAGGAGAAGGGATCAGCGCTATCGTAAGTGTCACTGAGGGTTGGGATGGGGGGTTGGGAGGCAGCTGGTTGTTGAAGGAAGGGTTTGGAGGTTCCCCGTCCACTGCAGCAGGTGCCTCATGGGTGGAAGAGGCTCAGGATGAGGAAAGAGCTTCCCTATTAGTGTGTCCACCCTGTGAACTGTTGGTGTCCTTATAGAGCCATGATGTTCTCTGGGTTCTGCTGTGGGTTTGAGCTCATGGGAAAGCTGAGCTGGCTTCCAGGGAGCAGGCTACAAGGAGGATCCTCCTCATCCTCCTTCCTATCCTATGCCTGGGATGGCATCACAGCAGGCAAATGATCCACCCCGTAGCTGTGACCGTGGCACCTTGGGTCCCTTTGTGCTGGACTCATCCAGGTTCTGCCTCTCCCCAAGGAGACCTGCCCACCAGCAGTGCTCCTCAAGGGTCTTCTCACCCTACAGGAGGTGGACTCGAGGTGGCTGGAGTACCAGAGCCGTGTGGAGTCCCTCATCTCCTGGATCAAGCAGCACACGATACTCATGTCAGATAAATCCTTCCCCCAGAACCCTGTAGAGCTAAAGGTAGGTCCTGGACAAGGTCCATCCACAGCATCCCATTTGCTCAATGCTGGGTGGTGACATTCCCCAGGGTGGTTCTGATGAACTTTTCTCATCCCAGGCACTTTATAACCAGTACATACACTTCAAAGAAACTGAAATCCCAGCGAAAGAGCAGGAAAAAGGAAGGATAGAGGAGCTCTACAAACTGTTAGAGGTGAGTACCACCGTGGCTACCCAGAGGCTTCTAGGTGGGAGTGTTTGTGCTTTTAGCAAGACCAAAGTGTGCTCAGCACTGGTTTATTTTGGAATGGAGAAGTGGAAATAACCCTCAGGGTAAATGATGCTCAGGCAGAGGCAGGAGCAGAGGCAGAGCTGGTGCCTTGTAGCCCTGCTTTCCACGCTGCAGTCCCCAGCCAGCTCAAGGAGGAGGTAGGAAGCACCATTCTCCTGCTGTTTTCCCCAGGTATGGATTGAATTTGGACGAATCAAGCTGCCCCAGGGCTACCACCCCAACGACGTGGAGGAGGAGTGGGGCAAGCTCATCATCGAGATGCTGGAGCGGGAGAAGCTGCTGCGGCCGGCGGTGGAGAGGTGGGTGCTCTGCCCGGGGTGGGCTGAGACCCTACTGGGGACACCCCTGGCTGGAGGGACATCCCCATCCCCTCTCTCATCCTCTTTCCCTCTGTCCTCACAGGCTGGAATTGCTGCTACAAATCGCTAACAAAATCCAGAATGGTGCTCTGAGTTGTGAGGAAAAACTCACCCTGGCGAAGAACACGCTGCAGGCTGTGAGTGGGGGGGTATTTTCCTCTTCCTTATTTATTTTTTTTATTAGTTTTTGTGTGTTTTCCTGCTCTTCTTTTATGCCCATCTCTTCCACCCTCTTCAGCGAGGGGTGGTGGGTTCCCCTGACCAGCTTTCCTTTCTCCTCTGACATTGAGTCTATCCCTGGAAGTGTTCAAGGCCAGGTTGGATGGGGCTTGGTCTAGTGGGAGGTGTCCCTGCCCATGGCAGGGGGTTGGAACTAGATGATCTTTGAGGTCCCTTCCAACCCAAACCATTCTAGGATTCTATGATAATGAGGCTTAAAAACCCCACAATGGGTTTTATTTGTCTAAGAGACTGTCAGAAAGGGCTCAGTTGCAGACTGTAGGTACCTGGGTAGGGAGCAGATTTCTGAGGAGGGGTCTTATGTTCTGGGAGAAAGGGATGTAAGTGTTGGGAGCTAAAAATGGTTAAACCCAAGCAAGAAATGAGAGGCCTGCTTAAGTTACTGTCCATGGGACTAACCACAGACTAATCCATCTATCACTAGAAGCTTTCAGTTCGTCTGCAGGAGCTTTTCTAAAGATGGGTGTGGTGTGAATGATGAACTCAAGCTCTTTTGCTCAAGTCAAGCTTGTGGATCAAAGGGTCTTTTAGGTCTTGAAGTGGATGCTGTGCTGCTCTGGTGTTCTCTGGGCTGTGAGGACCCAGCCCTCAGGCCCCCCCCTCTCTTTCTTTGCAGGATGCTGCTCACCTGGAGTCGGGTCAGCCAGTGCAGTACGAGTCCGACGTGGTCGTGTATCTGCAGGAGTGTGAGGGGCTCATCCGCCAGCTCCAGGTGGATGTGCAGATCCTCCGGGATGAGAATTACTACCAGCTGGAGGAGCTGGTGTTCAGGTGAGAGGGACCACGTCCAGGATGGTCTGTGGAGGGAGAAACATGGTCAAGGAGTGATGCACGGGGCTCCTCTGCTCTGTTGTGGAAGGAGGGGGGGGGTGTGTGAGCATCTTCTTACCCAAGCCTTGCTTGCTCCTCCAGGATCATGAGGCTGCAGGACGAGCTGGTGACGCTGAGGCTGGAATGCACTAACCTGTACAGGAAAGGCCACTTCTCCACCCTGGAGCTGGTGCCCACCTCCACGCTGAGCACGACGCACTTGAAGGGCGAGTCCCTGACCAAAGGGCTGCACACCTCCTCTGCCTCCTGGTTCCGCAAGCCCATGACCAGGACGGAGCTGGTGGCCATCTCCTCTTCTGAGGATGAAGGCAGCCTCCGGTTCGTGTACGAGCTGCTGGCCTGGGTGGAGGAGATGCAGGTAAGTGCTGACTCTGGGGTGGGATGGTTGAAAGCTGGTCTGGGCTTCTCCCTGCCTTTGTCTGTGAGTTACTGCTGTGATGGTTCAGAGTTGCGGGAGAGGACCAATGCTTGAGTTGAGGTTTCTCAGCTTGGGGTTGGGCTTGTTCAGCCTGGAGAGGAGAAGGCTCCAGGGAGACCTTCTGGTGGCCTTTCAGGACTTCAAGGGGCCTGTCGGAAAGATGGGGACAGACTTTTGAGCAGGGCCTGTTGGGACAGGACAAGGGGGGATGGTTTGAAATTAAAAGAGGGAGATTTAGACAAGAGATGAGGAAGAAATTGTTGGTGCTGAGGGTGGTGAGAGCCTGTGCCAGGTTGCCCAGAGAGGTGGTTGATGCCCATCCCTGGCACCATTGCAGGTGAGGTTGTTTGGGGCTCTGAGCAACCTGCTCTAGTTGTGCTCCTGCAGGTGAGGAATGCTGACTTGGACCTCTTGGCCTCTTTCAGATGAGACTGGAGAGGGCAGAGTGGGGGACAGACCTGCCAAGTGTGGAAAGCCAGCTGGAGACCCAGCGGCACGTCCACACCAGCGTGGAGGACCTGGGCTCCAGCGTGAAGGAGGCCAGGATGTACGAGGTATGGTGGCAGGGGCTGGTTGGCATGGGTGGCAGGGGCTGGGTGACATGGGTGGCATGGGCTGGGTGACACAGTGTGTGGATAACATGCATGGGAGGGTGAGGGCATCAGGCTTTTGCAGGTAAAGGTGCCTGTACAGGGGTATTTTTTAAGGATGGAGCTTCTGAACTGAGGCTGGGCTGGTGCCCTAAACCATCCTCTCCACCTCCTCTTGCTCTTGCAAAGCTGGGGAGAAAGATTTGGTGATGGGGTTTCCAGTGATGCCATCCTATGGAAACTAACAGGGACATTTTTCATCCTTTAGGGTAAAATGTCTCAGAATTTCCGTGCCAGCTACACGGAGACACTCAGCAAGCTGGAGACACAGTACTGCAAGCTGATGGTGAGTGGGCTTCTAGCACTGCCTGGGGAGTGCAGGGTCCATCCTGGGGATGGGGAGGGGGGAAGGAACCCACTGCCTTGAGCAGGGAGGAGGAATCACACTTTGTTGTGTTCAGGAAACCTCAAGCTTCCGTCTGAGGCACCTCCAGAGCTTGCACGGGTTCGTGTCCCAGGCCACTGCTGAGCTGATCTGGCTGAATGAGAAGGAGGAGGAGGAACTGGCCTATGACTGGAGTGACAACAACCCCAACATTGCAGCCAAGAGAAACTACTTCTCGGTGAGCAAGCCTGGGGCAGGGCTGGTGGGATGAGTCTTCTCCTGGTTTTAATCTCCTGTGGGACCTTCAGCTGCCAATGAACCTGGAGATCCCATAGCTTGGATGCTCCCTCCCAAGTCACTGAGCTTGTAGCTCACGAGAGCAGCTGATGGAAGAACTCTCCCTAGAGCAGAAAGTGCAAAAAAATGTTTGTTCGACTGAGTTTCAATCAAAAAGGCACCAAAAATTGTCTTTTGAGAATTGTTTGGAACTAAAGGCATCTTTAACTAGCAGGGGAAAAACAAAGTCTGAGTGAAAGAGGAAATTGATTGCTCTTTAAAGCAGCATAAATAAATTGCTGCCTTTCCACAATCACACTCTCTGGAGCTGAAGAGGTCCCTGGGTGGGTTCCCAGTATCCCTGTTACCTCTGCCCAGTGTGTTTGGTGCACAGGAGACATCCTGATGGGAACCAGCTCCCATGGCTGTGCTGGTTTCCCTGAGATCCTCTGGGATTTACAGTGGGATGAGGTTTAGACTCTGCTTGTGTCCTTCACAGGAGCTGACGGCGGAGCTGGAGGAGAAGCAGGACATCTTCTGCTCCCTGCAGGACACAGCTGAGCTGCTCTCCCTGGAGAACCACCCAGCCAAGCAAACCGTTGAGGTGAGCAGCATGCAGAGGATCCAGGAGGTGTCCTGAGAATTGGCCAGCAGCAGGACTGCTCACCTGGGACTGGGAAACCACCTGTCCCACCCCATGGTGCCCTCATGGGTGTTTTGTGGTGGCAGGAAAACATCAATGCAGTGATAGAGCTGGTTTATTTTGGGGAGTGCAATGAGAAGCTCGAGGCTGTTCCCAAATAATCCCCACCTCAGAATAAAGCACAGATACATTTGTTATGAGCCTTTCCTGCAGTGAGGTGATCAGAGAATCGTGGAATACCAGGTTGGAAGGGACCTCAAGGATATGCAGGGAATGGTCTCAGCTCCCTTGGAGTTATCCAGGCTTCCAGGGAGCCATGGTGGTGAAGGAGAGGGCTGCAGGGACACGAGAGACCCCATCCCTGGAGTCATTCAAGGTCAGGCTTGATGGGGCTCTGAGCAGCCTGACCTAGGTAGAAATGTCCTTGCTGGTGTAGGGAGGTTGGACCAGATGATCTCTAGAGGTCCCTTCCAGCCTAAACCATTCTATGATTCTCCCTGGGGTTTCTCTCTGGGGTGGGAGAAAACAAACCTGTGTGTGCTGCAGCCCCAGCATCGCAGTCCAGGGTCTGCCATCTCCTGCTCTTCATGGCTGTGTCCAAACCCTCCTGGTTGAAGCCAGATCTCCAGTTTCTGTGCATCCCTCTGGCTGTAGCTGTGTCCTTCCCATGACCCTGCTGGCTGACAAAGGCTCCCTGTAGATCATCCCTTGGTGTGTGTGTGTTTCAGGCTTACAGCGCTGCCGTGCAGACTCAGTGGCAGTGGATTAAGCAGCTCTGCCTGTGTGTGGAGCAGCACGTGAAGGAGAACGCTGCCTATTTCCAGGTACTTGGGTCACCATCCCCTGCCTGAGCTTCACAGGGGGCTGCTCCCTTCAAGGGAAGAGGGAAGGTGGGATTTGGGGTGATCTTTGGGGCTGCTTTCTCCTGTTCTGCTCTCTGGGGATGTCTGGCTAGGGCAAAAGGCATCAACCTCCACGTAGCTCTGGTCATCCATGAGGGATGCTCCCTGACTTGAACAGCTTTGGGAGCTGCTGGTTGAGATGTTGGGTGATCCCTCACCATGCTGGGTGTTTGTGGTGGACTTGTGCAGGTTTCCATGACCCTCTTTGCCTTGGCAGTTCTTCAGTGATGCCCGGGAGTCAGAGACCTACCTGCGCAACCTGCAGGACTCCATCAAAAGGAAATATTCCTGTGACCACAACACGAGCCTGACGCGGCTGGAGGACCTGCTGCAGGACTCCATGGTGGGTTCTCCAACATCCTCACCCCCCAGGGTGGCCTAGCTCTGGTCCAGCAGCATTGCTTGGGGCACCTCTTGCTTCCCAGGGGAAACTGGGTTTGTTTTATTCCCCCAGTGACTTGTTTCTCCATCTCAACTGATGTTCTGCTTCTTATTGAAGCTGCTGCATGTGTTTGTAGATGGCCAGGGAGTGCAGGCTGCCTGGAGGTGACCCTGCTGGTGGTGGCTGAACCTCAGTGGTCACAGGGTCACTTATTTAGAGGCACTGGTCAGCATTTTGCTGTATCCTGGGGGTGAAGAGCAGGCAGCGTGTGCTGTCTGTGCAAGCTCATTGCTGGAGGTGTGGAAAAAATACATCAGAGCTGGTTCTTCCCCATCAGTGCCCATCACACCACCCTGGCCTGCATGGAGCTGGTTGTGTTCTACTGACAGGCTTCTGCAGAGCCCGTGGGATGCTCCTGGTTCTGCTCCCTGGGAGTGTGGTGGGATGGAGAGAAACTCCTGTGCTTTCTCCAGCCCAAATCCCCCGTTAATCCATCGCACTGTGCCTGGGGGGAGAGCTGGGGCAGCCCGGGATGGGGACTCAGCTCTGGACACGTGGCCTGGCTCAGCTGTGGGGTAGCAGAGGGCAGAGGATGGGCAGTCACACTGTCATCTCCTTGTCTGAATTGGCCTGAAAAAACCCAACCTAAAACCAAAACCCAAGCAGCAAAGTGTCAGATGGTGTTGGAACCCAGGGACGGGGAGGGTTGGGCTGGGGGTTAACTGCTGAGCTGCTGGTGGAAGTACCAGGAGGTGACATTTGGGTGTGTGGAGGCAGGTGGCTGCTTCAGCTGTGCTCTGAGTGCACACCAGTGATCTCCAGTGTCCCCAGTGAAGCTGGGTTGCTGTTACTGGGTGTCCGTGATGGGCTAGCTCCATCAGCTCAACATCTTCTCTCCTGGAGGGGGTCCCATCCTCTCTGTCGTGGTCTTGGGGTTGTCCTCCAGTGCTGCCAGGACACGGAGCAGCCAGCCTGGCTCCCGGGGTCCATATTTATGAGCCCTGCAACACCAGGAGCCTGGCAGGTGCCAGCTGGGGTGGGAGAGGCTCATTTGGGCAGCCAGAGAGTGGTCCCCATCTCAGGACTGCCTGAGCTCAGCTTTATTCCTCTTTCTTACCTAATAAGTTAAAGTTGTATTTCTTCCAATCATGCTCCCTGGGACAGGCACAGGTAGTTTATTTAATCATTTATTCTTTTCTTTTTCTTTTGTTTGTTTAGTTTTATTTTTGCCATTCAATGATCCTCCACCATTGTTAGCACACTAACCAACCCCCAGAGTACCAAGCATGAGGGAGAACGTTTTCCTGGGGTCATTTTCGCAGCCAGGACGGGCTGAGCTGCCACTAATCACACGAGCTGCCTGTGTTGTGATCCACACACGTCTCCATCAGTGCCAGAGGCTGGTCCAGGGGAGCTTTGCCACCGGTCCCCTGGGTTGTCCCATCACCAAACCCAGCAGGGACTTGGGGGGATCAATTATGCAGCATCTTCCTCCAACCAGCAGAGACCTGTGCGATCACTCCACCACGAGCCCCTTCTCCTGAGATGTTTTCTCTGCATAATTCATCGTATCCTCATTCCAGCCATTGGTTTAAACACCTTCATCCTTTGCTGTAGAAAAGGGAGCATGCTTTGCTGGCCTCTCCTCCAGACAACCAAACATCCCCGGCCTTGGGCTGGAGCTTGTCCTGCTCTTGACCCTTTACACCTCCTGGGACTTTAATTTTGGTGTTCTTTTTTTTCCCCCCTTTTGAAAGAAAACGTGTTCTTGTCCTAGCAGCAGAAGAGCCAGAGGCATGCATGCTGCTTTGCAGGGCAGTGGGATTAGCAGTGGAGAGGTCCTACCCCGACTTGAAGTCCATTCTTCCATACATCCCATCTCCTGACCCCTCTTCCCATCCCCTTAGGGCAGCAGGATCCTCCTGATGTGTTTGTTCAGCCCTTGAAATCCCAGCATAGCTCTTGCAGGGCAGCGTTGGGGTGGGGAGTGCTGAGGTGCCTGGGAGAGATCCCCTCTCCCCTGCCTCCAGCAACCCTCCCTTCCTCCTTCTCTCTGCCAGGACGAGAAGGAGCAGCTCATTCAGTCCAAGAGCTCTGTTGCCAGCCTGGTGGGACGCTCCAAAACCATCGTTCAGCTCCGGCCCAGGAACCCCGAGCACCTTGTGAAGAGCACGATCCCCATCAAGGCTGTTTGTGACTATCGGCAGATCGAGGTGAGGGCTGGGGGGATGTTGGTGTGACCTGGGAAGGGGAAGCAGGGGGAGCAAGGCCTGTGGTGGTTCAGGGTGAACTTCGTGGTGTCTGTCACTGGAAAGCAGGAGCAGAGTGGGAAGACAGGAGGAGGGAAATGGCACAGCTGGTGTTCCTGGAGCAGGTTTCCATGCCTCAGATTCATCCTGGGCAGGAGCTGAGGTCCTGTTCCCCAAGGAGGTTGAGCTGCACCAGCCTCAGCCAAACCAGCACGTGGGAGGCAGCCAGCTCTGTTTGGCTTTCTGGTCCCTTCCTCTCCAGACAGGAGTGTGCTGCTCTGCTTGGCACAGTACCAGGCATTAGCTTGATTAAAAACAAATGAAATCATGTATTTCTGGAAGCTGGCTCCCTCCCAGCAAGGACAGGAGTGTGCAGCCCTGCTGCTGGTCTCTGATGGGCTGGGTGGTGTTGGTGTCTCTGCAGATCACCATCTGCAGGAACGACGAGTGTGTGCTAGAGGACAATTCCCAGAGGACCAAGTGGAAGGTGATCAGTCCAACAGGGAATGAGGCCATGGTGCCTTCTGTCTGCTTCCTGATCCCCCCGCCCAACAAAGAGGCCATTGAGATGGCCAACAGGTAACTCGCTGGTCTCTGCTGTGGAGAGTCACAGAGGGGCAACAACAGGGAGGTGTGGAGGGGGTTGGTGGCATGGAAAGGGACAGATCTGGGGTGGGAATGGGAGAGGAGCTGGGGCAGAGGAACAGGAGTGGGTGGCACAGCTGATTTGGGGCAAGGGAAGGGATCCCTCATGGTTATACAGCTGCAAACTTTGCAGCAACTGCTGTAGTAGCTTGGGAAAGAGAAAAAGGTGGTTTGAGGGGAGGGATCCCCTCCAGGGATCTCTGGCACTGAGCAGCAGAAGCATCACTTGCTGTGGCTGCCAGGCTGGGTCACTGCCTTGGTGGGCTGAGGGGGACTAACAAGATGAGGGCTGAGTGAGCTGGGGACATCCAGGGCTGACAGATCTGCTCCTTCCCCTTGCAGGGTAGAACAGTTGTACCAGAAAGTGATGGCTCTCTGGCACCAGCTCCACATGAACACCAAGAGCCTCATCTCCTGGAACTACCTGCGGAAGGACATAGCCCTAGTGCAAAGCTTCAGCATGGAAAAGGTACAGTAGGACCTTCTCTGCCTTGGCTCCAGGGCTGCCTTGCTCACTGTCCTGGCTGCTTCGTGTGGCTGAGGAGAAGGGAAGACCAGAGACTGCAGGGCTGGGGAAGTTCAAGAGTCTTTGCACCTTGAACAGTGGGAAAACCTGAGCTTGGGGGTTCCCTGCAAAGTTTTTCCCAATAAAAACAGCATCAGCAGTTGCTGCTGAACTATAATAAGAGATTGTGGACTTAGCATTTCATTGTTGGTCTCTACAACTGCCTGAAAGGAGGTTGGAGCCAGGTGGGGTCGGGCTCTTCTCCCAAGGAACAAGGGACAGGACAAGAGGAAAGGGCCTCAAGTTGCCCCAGGGGAGGTTGAGGTTGGAGCTGAGGAACAATTTGTTGCTGGGCAGGGTTGTTGTGGCTGTGCCAGGCTGGGCAGGGCAGTGGTGGAGCCCCCATCCCTGGAGGGGTTTCCAAGGCGTGGAGATGTGGTGCTGAGGGACATGGTTTAGTAGTGCCCTGGCAGGGATGGGTTAGTGGTTGGACTCAATGACCTTAAAGGTCTTCTCCAACTGAAACAATTCTATGAGTGAACACGGCAGGAGGGAGGCATGAGGCTGATCCAGAGGAGCTGGACTTGTCTCCTCTACAGAGAACATACTCAGTTGGCAGATGAAGGTGATTAAGCTGGTGCAGGTGGCTTCAGGTGATGTGCAGGACGCTGTTCCTGGTGCTTAGATGTGCTGCTTTTCCCCTCGCAGCTCAGATCCTTGGCTCAAGGGGAGTGCCAGCAAGCCCTGAAGAGCCTCCAGGCGCACTACGAGGACTTTGTGCAGGACAGCCGCGACTCGGAGCTCTTCTCGGTGTCCGACCGCCTGCGCCTGGAGGAGGACGTGGAGTCCTCCAAGGAGCACATCCGACAGCTGCTGGAGTCCATGGAGAACGGTGAGCTCCAGAGGGCTGGTGGATTAACCAGGAGCTGTGGGGACTCGTAAGCAAAGGGTTTGTGGGATGGCTTCATTGTTGTTTTTTTATTTCTGAGCAGCTGCTCTTTATTTCTCCATCCATTCAACTGCTCGGCCCTTGTCCAGCAATGTTCCAGCAGAGAGAGCTTGGCTCTGCAGCTCCAGCTTAACTGCTGGGTCCTCTTACCCTGAGATTGGTGGAGATGGGTTTAGTCATTAGGATGCACTATGAGCATTTAATCTTTAAAAAAATATAGGTGGTGATGACGTGTGTGGCACAGCAGCTCTGTGAGTCCCCCTGAGACCAAGGGCTCCATCATGGAGGTGCCCCATGGTTGGACTCATTCTCAGCTGTGTTTGAATGAGATGGTTTGATCAACTTGTTTTCCATCTGAGCAGAGATCCTGGTATCAGCACTTGACTCCAGGGCTCCCAGTAGGTCCCTCATGGAGCAGGTACTGGCCAGGGTTGTTTGAGCTGCTGTTTTGGTTTCTGTGTCCTGCAGAAGACAAGGATGAGACCGTTGCCAGGACGTATCTCTCAGAGCTCAAGAACATCCGTCTGCACCTGGACGAGTGTGAGCAGAGGCTGGTGAGCCGAATCCAGACCCCGAGCAGTGCCCGGGCAGATGGGGACACTATCCAGGAGAACACCATCCGCATCTCCGAGCAGCAGGTCAGTGCTGCTGGCACCTGGGACAGGGAGCAGTTGGTGGCCACTGGTCTTTAGCATGTGCCAGAAATCTCTTTAGCTCCTCCAGGGTCAATGTGTGGGTGGTGGGTGCGTGACCATGTGGAGTTTACGTGGATTTTACTGCACAGAAGGCAGCAGGAGAGCTCTGCAGGTGGGCTCCCTGCTTCCCTTCATACCACCTCCTTTGCCAAGGGCAATCCTTGGGTTTCTCCAGCTGCTCGTGCTCTCCACTCACGTCCTTCCCCTCCTCCTGTAGCACATGCAGGAGGATCTGCAGCGGCTGCAGTCGGAGCTACGGATGGTTTCAGAGAGATGCTGCAGCTTCCTCGACAAGGCTCCTGCAGGGCCCAGCACCCCCCAGCTGCGCTCCGAGCTTGACTTGGTGGTCAACAAGATGGACCAGATGTATGGGCTGTCTTCCATCTACCTGGACAAGTGAGTTGGACGTGCCTCTGTTCCCAAATACCTGCTTGAATCTGCCCAATCCTTTCTTCTGCCCTTCTCCACTGTGCTGTGACTGAGCTCCATCCCTCTGTGATATATGGAGCCAGCAGCCTTTGCAATCAAGAGGTTCTCTGCCAAATGTTGGATGTCATTGTGCTGCCTCTCATTTGCCAGGTTGAAGACGGTTGATGTTATTATTCGTAACACCCAAGGAGCAGAATCTCTGGTCAAAGGGTACGAGGTGAAGCTGAGCCAAGAGGAGGCAGTTCCTGCTGACCTGGCAGCCATCCAGACTCACAGATCCACGTTACAGGTTCGTGCTCTTCACCTCCCAAGCTGGGTGGGTAGAAACTGGCCAACGTTGTGGTGTTTGCCAAGCAGGGTCCTTCTCTTTCCCTGCTGGATTTATGCTCTCTATCATTCTTCTTGCATCAGTAAAGCTGCCAGAAGGATTTAGTGCTGCTTATGTGACCTCTTATAGCTTTGTAAAGGTAAAGGAGCTGCTGAGCCTTGTGTGCTCTCCTCTAGGGCAGAGAGAAATCATAGAATCATTTTGGCTGGAAGGGATCTTTAAGGTCATCAAGTCCAACCATTAACCCAGAAGTCACCGCTAACCCATGCCCCTCAGCACCACATCTCCATGGCTTTGAAACAAGGGATGGGGACTCCACCACTTCATGTGCCTTTTGCTTTTCATGACATTTAACTGGTGCTATCTCTCACTGGTTTTGCAGCAATGGCTCGGGGAGGTGAAGGACAAGAGCTCTGTCTTCTCCACCTTGGAGGAGGAGATGGCAAAGGCGAAGGCAGTGGGAGAGCAGCTCTACAGGCTGAGGCAGGAGCGCAGCATCGACCTGGAGCGCTACCAGGAGAAGGGAGGGCAGCTGTGGGACCGCTGGCAGCGGGTCTGCACCCAGATAGAGACCCGGTGAGAAACCTCCTGCCTCCTTCCACACAATCCCTTTCGTGCTTCAGCTGAGAGCTTGGCCCAGGCTTGTTACGAGCCATGTTTTCCCAGATAAGATTCCTGCTGGTGGCTGGGATATCCTTATAGCCTGTGGTGGTGTTTCGTAGGATCAGAGAATTGGTTTGGTTGGAGGAGACCTTTAAGATCATCAAGTCCAACCATTCCACCAGTGCTGCCAGGACACCACTAACCCCTGTCCCTCAGCACCACACCTCCACACCTTGGAAACCCCTCCAGGGATGGGGACTCCACCACTGCCCTGCCCAGCCTGGCACAGCCACAACCCCAAACAGCAAGAAATTGTTCCTCAGCTCCAACCTCAACCTCCCCTGGGGCAACTTGAGGCCTTTTCCTCTTGTCCTATCACTTGTTCCTTGTTAGCAGAGCCCGATCCCACCTGGCTCCAACCTCCTTACAGGGAGTTGTGCAGAGCCAGAAGGTCTCCCCTGAGCCTCCTTTGCTCCAGGCTCAACCCCCCCAGCTCCCTCAGCTGCTCCTCACCACACTCCTGCTCTAGACCCTTCCCCAGCTTTGTTGCCCTTCTCTGGCCATGCTCCAGCCCCTCAATGTCCTTCTTGGAGTGAGGGGCCCAAAACTGACCCCAGGATTGGAGGTGCAGCCTCCCCAGTGCCGAGTTGAGGGGGACAATCCCTGTCCTGGTCCTGCTGGCCACACTAGTGCTGCCACAAGCCAGGATACTAGTGGCCTCCTTGGCCACCTCAGCACAGTGCTGTGCCCTCCCCTCATTTGTCTTGGTTCTCCTCTCAGCCACGCAGAGCTGGAGAGCATCCAGGAGGTGCTGAGCGATTACCGGCGGTGCCACGGTGCCCTGATCCAGTGGATTGAGGAGATCACCATCCAGCAGGAGCTGATGAAGCCGGGGCAGGCAGAGGACAGCCGGGTGCTGTCAGAGCAGCTGAGCCAGCAAACGGTGAGACAGGACCTCGTGGTGTCTCCACACTGTCACTGCAGTGACTCTGTCACTTCTCTTCTGCTCAGATCTTGTCATCTTGAGCTTGAAAAGATGAAGCGCGGTGGGGAAGATGCTGGAGGGCTGGCTGGGTGTCTGGGAAGTGGAGAAGCTCTGCTTAGCTTGAGGTGGAGATGAGGTCTTGCATCAGAAATTGGAGAATACAAAGACTTTACCCACAAGGGGAGGGATGGGGACTGAAATTCAGCACATCACCCACAACAGCTAATCCTGACAACTGGTTTTGCTTTGAATTTTGAAGGCTCTGGCTGCAGAAATTGAGAAAAATCAAGCCAAGCTGGACCAGTGTCAGAAGTTCTCCCAGCAATACTCAGCTGCTGTCAAGGTAGGGGTCCCCTCCTGCACTTGGAGAAGGCTGGTGGGGCAAAAACAGCCCCAGCACAGTTTCCATCTCACATCTCCCATCCTCCCCGTCTCTCCACCCTGGTTGTGTTTGCAGGACTACGAGCTGCAGCTGATGACCTACAGGGCATTTGTGGAGTCCCAGCAGAAGTCTCCCATGAAGCGCCGGCGGATGCTCTCGTCCTCAGATGCCATCACACAGGAGGTAGGAACGTGGCCACCTGCCCAAGGGAGAGGTTGTGGGAGGGTTCTTCAACACTGAGCAGCCTCTTGAGCTCCTTTCTGCTGAGCTGTCTCAGCTAAATAAAGGTTCCACCCTCGCTGGTTTTCCCAAGAGCTGGAGAGGGTGGGTTAGTGCTCTGAGCACCAGCCATGAGAGAGACTCCTGGGGGCTCCTGCTGCCATTCAGCGTGATCTAGACAGGCTGGAGAGTTGGGAGGGGAGAAATTTAATGGAATATAACAAGGGCAAGTGTAGAGTCTTGCAGCTGGGCAAGAACAACCCCAGGTACCAGTATAAGTTGGACTGAGCTGTTGGGGAGCAGTGTAGGGGAAAGGGAGCTGGTGGACAGCAGGGTGACCATGAGCCAGCAATGTGCCCTTGTGGCCAAGAAGGCCAAGGGCATCCTGGGGTGGATTAGAAGGGATGTGGTTAGTAGGTCAAGAGAGGTTCTCCTCCCCCTCTACTCTGCCCTGGTGACACCACATCTAGAATATTCTGGGCCCCTCAGTTCAAGAAGTGGCCACAACCCTCCTTGCCACGTTGTCTTGACACCATACAGGGTCTGCGAGGTGCCCAGGGGGCTTCCCAAGCAAGAGGTGGTTCATCCCTGTCATGTACTGTGAAGTGCATCACTCCAGATCCCCCAGTCGTGACTGATGTGCTCTGTTCCCCCTCTTCCTTCACAGTTCATGGATTTGAGGACCCGTTACACAGCTCTGGTGACATTGACCACGCAACACGTGAAGTACATCAGTGATGCTCTCCGGAGGCTGGAGGAGGAGGAGGTGAGGGTGCTGGAGAGGACTGGGCTCTGCCCAGTGCAGGCTCTTTTCCCAGCACCCCCAAGGATGTTGCTCCTTAGGTGTTGCTCCTGACACCCCCTCTGCCTTTGGAAATCCAGCCCTGCTTTGACATGGTTTCTTCCTCCCTCCTCTGTTTGCAGAAAGTAGTGGAGGAGGAGAAGCAGGAGCATGTGGACAAGGTGAAGGAGCTCCTGGGCTGGGTCCTGGGCTTGAAGCAGAGTGGGCAGGGCAGGATGGATGCTGCTGGGAGCAGAGAGCTGGGAGACATTGAGAAATCCATCTCAGAGCAGCAGGTAAACCAGGAGCAACCACCAGGCAGTTTGTTTGACTTCTGCTCTTTTTCCACAGCTGAATTAAGCTTCTCTCTGTCTTATTTTGTTTTCCCAACAGGCCCTGAATGAGGAGCTGGCTGCAAAGAAGGAGCAGGTCTCCGAGGCCATCAAAACTTCACAGATCTTCCTGGCCAAACACAGCCACAAGTGAGTGTGTCCTGAGGATGGGACAGGCAGGGAGATGAGATACCTCAGAGCTGGGATCCCTGGGGTGCAGTGGGAACCAGCAGTGGGAAAAGGGGACTCGTGGTGGGTTTGGCCTTTTCCTTCACCAGAAGAATGTTGATTCTGCAGAGCTGGGAGCTGGTTTGTGCAGCCTCTCTAAGGGATTTCCCCTTCCCCTTACAGGCTTTCCCATCAGGAGAAGGAACAGATTTCTGCTCAGATTGGTGCCCTGAAGGAGACCTACCAGGTGCTCTGCAACGACTCCACAGAGCAGCTCCAGCAGCTCCAGAGCCAGCTGGCTCAGGAGACAGAGCACAAGGTACTGGTCCCTGCTCAGTCCCGTGGCTGCACGGGCACAGGACACACCTCAGGGTGGGGAAAAAAGGTTTTGCTTGGTTTTGTGTCTCATGGCCACCAGCCACTCACAGCCTGTTGACTTTCTTACTTGCACGTGGTTGCCCTCCCCTCTCTTCTGTCCATGTGTCACCTGAAGCCTCCGGGCTGGGATGGTCCCTGGAGGCCAAGCAGGAGCTTTCCAGGTCAATGAGAGTTGTCTTTTTCCAATGGTTTCCATCGGAGCTCTGGGTTGGCTCGTTCACACTTGGTGGGCAAAGATGTAGATGGGCCTCTGTCCTAGAGATGGTCCCCTTGGCAAATCTGAGGAATGTCCCCTCATTCTGTGGTGCTTTAGCCACAGAGGGGCCCATCTCCAGGCTGCCTGCCTGCAGGAGACACCAGGAGGTGGGTTTCTGCAGGAGAACATGCCCATGTGATCTCATACACCTCAGGGTCTGGCGAGAGGTTTGTCTGAATGAAGTCACCCTCCTCAGTGGAAGGCAACTGCATCACCCAGACCTCCGGCTGACCTGGGAGACCTTCCCTATCTATAGCTGGACCCATTTCTTGTCCAGACCCAGCAGCTCTCCCATCAGTGCCCATCCATGGGGTAGGGAGGGCTGGAAGCACATCCCTGTTGCCTCTGTCAGGAGCTGTCTCTGGTCACAGCTATCCGTGTACGTGTTCTATCAGTGTATATACATGTGTCCATGGGTTTATTTGTGTCTGTGCTTGCTGCCTCCCTGTACTCTGAAGCAATTGCCCACTCAGATCTGGACCTGAGACGCAGGGTTTGGCCTTTGGGTCCGTGAGTGAAGCCCTGGTTGAGCTGTTCATAGATGGGGGTGAATCCCTGGTCGAGCTGTTCATAGGTGGGGGTGAATCCCTGGTCGAGCTGCTCACAGATGGGGGTGCTGGTTTGAAATCTGCCTGTCCAGCTTTCACCTGAACAGTGTTTTGCTCCAAATTGGGCTCTATAGCACATGTCAGTGCAGTAAATGCTTCTATTGCAAGCCCTTTAGCCCTCGTGCTGGCAGCAGAAAGCTGGTGAGCAAACCCACTTGTCAGTCACTGTTAAGACATCACAGCTTTGATGCTGCTTCAGCTACTGCTGCCGTGGAAAGGGTGGGTTTGCCTTTCCCTTTTCCTCCCTCCTGGGCAGGAAGATGGCTTTGGAGGAACAGCTTTCTCCAGAGCTTGCTGGGGTGTTTCCACACAGCATGAGCCCGTTCTGGGGCTTGGGTTTGGGCAGTTCTGGTGTTCAGGTTTGGATGGACCTGGAGCTCAGGTTTGGGCAATTCTGGGGCTCGGGTTTGGGCAATTCTGGGGCTCGGGTTTGGGCAGTTCTGGGGCTCGGGTTTGGGCAGTTCTGGGGCTCAGGTTTGGACGGATCTGGGGCTCAGGTTTGGACGGATCTGGGGCTCAGGTTTGGACAGTTTTGGGGCTCAGGTTTGGACAGTTCTGGAGCTCGGGTTTGGACAATTCTGGGATTCAGGTTTGGACAGTTTTGGGGCTCAGGTTTGGACGGATCTGGGGCTTGGATTTGGGCAGTTTTGGGGCTTGGGTTTAACAGTTCTGAGGCTCAGCTTTGAGCAGTTTTCACTCACGCTCCTGATGAATGCCAGGAAACCAAACTAGAGGTGGCAGCTGAGCTTCACCCTCAGTCTCCATCATCTGCAGACGCTCCCTGCGGCTCTGGAGCTGTGCAGTTGCTTCACTGTAGAGGGAGCATGAGGAACTCTTTTAACATTTGCTTGCTGGAAACATCCAACTGTCAGAAAGAGGTTAGGACAGACCAAAAGGAACTGCAGAGCAGAGCAGAGTGCGCTGAATTGAGCATGATGTGTCCCTGTACGGTTTGTGTTCCATGTCAAGTGTTTTTAAGATTAACTGACATCCTTGCTTACAAGTTTAACTAACCCTCCGGGATTTAAACAACCCAACCACACAAAGTGAAAGAGGACGACCTGTGTGTGGGGTTCTTACTTTGCAAACAAACCCCAAGTCGCATGCTGGACGCTAACCCCAAGCTTTACACTGTGTGTGATACGGCTGAACTGCTCCATAAGGCTCTGTCTTTAACTGCTCAAGGCACACCCTGCAACCCGGGTAAGTAAAAGCCTTTTACTCCCCTCCTTCCCAGCCACTCTTTCATCTTTCTCCTTTTTTTTCCCCCCTCCTCTCCTCTGTCTTTCCGTGGCTCGTTCATCTCTGAAGGTGCATGTCAGAGTCTGGTGGTGGTGGTGGAGAGCTTGGGTTTTTCCAGTGGGTTCACCTCAGCAGAAAGGGGGTGGGGTGGGTCTGCAGATGAGTGTGGTGGAGGCTGCATCTTCTGCTGGGCTCTAACTGAGCCAGGACCCACCCCCCAGCTGCCTGTGCTGCCAGACTCACCCATAAAATCAATCAGAGGGGGTGCAAAAGGAATTTATTCCCCAATCTCAATTCCCTCCTCCCTATCCCCATAAAAATCTTTCAGTGCTTGGGCCAACTTTATACCCAACCCGTGGGACTGGGAGAAACCCAAGCATCCAAAGAGCCTTTATCAACTTAATTATTCCCCTTCCCAAGGGGATACCAGCAAGAAGGGAAAAGCCCCCCCAGAAACACCAGAATAGATGATCTGTTCCCAGTCTGTCGCTGTTTCCATGCTGGGACCTCCAGCTTCTCACATTTCTTTCCACATTTTGCCCTGTCTGAAGAGCATGTGCTGGAGCCAGGCTGAGAAGGTGCTGGTGGTTGTCCTGGGGACCTGCCCTGCATGCAGAGCTCCTGCCCTAATGCATGGCCCATCTGTGTGGCTGGGGAGCTGCTCCATGGCACGGGAGGTTGTGGTGTTCCCAGCACCCAAGGTCTGCTTGGGGAACTGAAGGATTTAAAGCATGGCAGGAGTCAGGGTGGAAGGTGCACTGGGAGAGGTTCTTGGATACCCTGCAGTGGACATCTTGGTGGGTTTTTTCTCCTCTATGAGTACCCAGTGGGATTTGGAGTCATAGAATCATTTCGGTTGGAAAAGACCTGTAGGATCACCAAGTCCAACCTTCATCCCAACATCTCCCTGACCCCCAGACCATGTCCCAAAGCTCCACATCTACTCGTTTTCTGAACCCCTCCAGGGATGGTGACTCCAGCACCTCCCTGGGCAGCCTGGGCCAGTGCCTGACCACTCTGTCAGTAAAGAACTTCTTCCTAATGTCCAATCTGAACCTCCCCTGGTGCAACTTGAGGCCATCACCTCTTGTCTTGTGTTGTCTTTACTTCTTAAAACCGGGAGTTGTTGACCTTTGGTGTGCTTGGTGGTCTCCTTCCCTCTGTTTCTCCGTGGAGCTCTAGGAGCACTCCTGGGTTTTGCTGCTTGCTGCTTCGCTGCGTTACTGTTGGTGGATGTTGGAAGCATCTCAGGGCTGCCCTGGGTGATGGGCTAGGTGGGCATTGGACCTTGCTGGCAGTGAGCAAGCTAGTGAATGCCCCAGGTTGTGTGCTGTGGTGCCCGTGGTACTTTGGGACTCCTTTCTAGCCTGTTTAGGGCTTTTTAACCTTTTTTTTTTTTGAAACTGAGACCTCCCTGGAACTCATTCAATGCGAGTGCTGGAAGTGCTTGACTTTGATTTAATTCTTTTCCTTCTCTTTCTGTTCTAGGGCAGTGGAGCAGTGGCAGGAGTGATCGATCTTGGCACCGTGGAAATATTCCCTGTCTTTGGTGCCATGCAGAGGGGTCTGATAGACCAGGACACTGGCCTCGTCCTCCTGGAGGCCCAGGTTATCACATCTGGCTTAGTTGTTCCAGAGACCAACGAGAAGCTCTCCTTGGAGGAAGGTCTGGCAAGAAACATCATCGATCTCAGGACGTTCCAGGTGCTGCAGGAGGTGAAGGATGCTCTTCACTGGGTGGAAGAAATCAGCTGTGAAGGGAGGAGGCAGCTCCTGCCTGTCGTTGCTGCAGTAGAAGAGGGGAGGATCAGTGAGAGCGTTGGGCTGAAGATCCTTGAAGCTGAGCTCATCACTGGGGGCTTTAAGGTCCAGCAGGGTAGAATCAGCATGGAGACAGCAGTGCAAGAAAGGCTCCTCAGCCCCCAGCTTTATTCCAAGCTTCTGTCTCACCTAGAGGGTGGCAAGGACTTGATTGACCCCAACACTGCTGAGAAGATCAGTCTGGCCGAGCTCATGCGCCGCTGCATCAGCCACCAGGAGACGGGGCTGAGGCTGCTCCCGGTCCAGCAGGTGGCAGGTGGGATGGTGAGCTTGAAGTCAGGCAGAAAAGTCAACATCTTCCGTGCAGTCCAGGAGGGGCTGCTAGACAGGCAGGTCACGGCCAGGCTGCTGGAAGCCCACCTCTTTGCTGGTGGCATTGTTGACCCCAGGACAGGGCACAGGCTGACTGTGGACGAGGCCGTGAGACACAATTTAATTGACCAGGACTTGGCATGCACACTCCTGGCCCGGCAGCTCCAGACAGGTGGCATCATTGATACCATCACGGGAGAGAGACTCACAGTTGATGAGGCTGTAAGGAAAGAGGTGGTGGCACCAAGGGTTGCGTTGGTGGTCCTGGAATCCCTGTGCTCCTTCATGGGGCTCCTGTGGCCAGAGACGGGGGAGGTTGTCCCAGTTGCAGATGCTTTAGAGCAAGGGATCCTGTCTACAGAGGTGGTTTACAAGATTCTCAGCAAGAGGCAGCTCATTAAGGCTGTTTTCATACCGGAGACCACTGAGGTGCTGTCCTGGAAGAAAGCAGTTGAACATGGCATCTTGGAGAGGGATGTGGTGAAGAAGCTGAGATCAACAGTCATCCCTGATGCCATGGCCAGCCTGCAGCTTGCTGGCTCTCCAAGCAGAACCAGACATGGCCAGAGCTCTCCTGGAAGGAGTCCCCCAGGTCACAAAGAGCAAAGTGACCCTCTGCTGAGGAGTGATGATGAGAAGCTGATGTTCCATTTGATGACCCACAGCTACATCAACATCCACGATGGCCAGAAGCTGCTCTTAGTAGATGGAGAGTTGAACAGTCTCACTAAAGCCCTCATCCAGACCCAAGAAAATGGGTCCTGTGCACATGTGTTGGAGGAGAGTGAAGGCTTTGAGGAGACCAAGACAGATGCAGCTCTGGAAAGAGAACCTTGCAATGGCTTGGCTGTGCAGCAGCTGGACTTTCAGTTTGCTCCATCAAAAGAACCAAGTGAAAAGGTCCCACCACCCAGAACTGCTCTGGAGAATGGGGAAGTGGTGATGGGACCTGAAAGCCTCCTGATGGGGGATGCAGAAGATGCTCTGCTTGAGGAGCAAGAGCAGATTTATACCCAACAAGGGACCATCAGGAGTGAAGCTGATGCTGAATTTGGAAGAGTGCAAGAAGCTGCTACAAGCAAGGACAAACAGCAGGTAAAACTGTCAATGCCAGGACATCCCAGTGACCTTGGTAGTGGATCCAGAGAAACAGAGGCAATGATGGTTGAGACAGAAGAAGAGTCCAAGCCTACTCCAGGGGATGGAGTGGAAAGTGTCAAAGATCAGAAGAGGACATTGGAAAGTGGGACAGTTGTTGTGAGAAGTGAAATCCACCTATCGATGGATGTTTCAGAAAGCAGAGAGAGACTGGAGATCATGGCAGAGAGGCCTCAGGGTGTGGAGGAGGAACCTGAGCTGGAGGCAGAAGGTGTTAGAGAGATCTATTTGCTGAACGAGGAAGCAGTTGAGAATGGCGTGTTGGGGGTAGAGGAGGTCATGGTCCCTGGAGCTGGAGAGGCAGAGCAAGCAGAGTGGCAAAGTGAGCGTGTGGAAGTGCAAGAAGGAGAAGAGGAAGAAGCATTAGATGATGAGGGTGTTGATGAAACATCCCTGCCAGCCCCTGCAGAGCAGGACGTGGAGGACACTTTGGAAATGCTGTTGATGCAGCTCCAAAGTGGTGGCATCATCCATGAGCAGACAGGGAAGACTCTGCTTCTGAACGAAGCTGTAGCCCGTGGGGTGGTGTCCAGCCATACAGCTGTGAAGCTCATGGAGAAGATGAAGATGTTCAGTGGCTTCTTTGACTCTCAAACATGTGAATCACTAACCACTGAAGACATCATTGAAGAAGGGCTGATGGACGAGAACCTTCTCCAGAAGGTACTTGAACCTGACAAAGCCATAAGTGGTGTTCTTGACCCGGGCAATAACTTTGTCTACTCTATCAAGGATGCTGCTGCTGTTGGCCTTCTGGACAAGGAGACAGCACTGAGGCTCTTGGAAGGACAAGTGGTTACTGGAGGGATCGTTGACTTGAAACGTGGCAAAAAAGTATCAGTCACTTTGGCTTCAAATCTGGGCCTCATTGAGCCAACAAGTCAGAAGGAGCTGGTGAAGCTGGAGAAGGCTTCCAAAGGGAAGGGCACTGATGAGGTGACCAGACAGAAGCTCATTAGTTTGCAGGCTGAGACCAGTGGAATCCTGGATCCTAAAACCAAGCAGCCTTTGACTGTTGCACAGTCTGTTGAGAAAGGGCTCCTGAAAAGGGAAAAAGCTTTTCAGCTCCTGGCCAAGCAGGTTGCTGATGGAGGGATCATCCACCACGTGTCTGGGATGAGGCTTTCGGTGGGTGATGCGATGAAGCACGGGCTGATCGATCCCGGTTTACATCACGAGCTCAGGAGAGCTGAAAGCATCTGTCTGCAGGACTCTGTCCACCCAGGCACAAAGGAGATGCTGCCCTTGCCCCAGGTTAGTCCAGAATTCCAGAGGAAAGTGCAAGAAATCCAGGCTGGCAGTGGAAGCATTTTTGATGCTGCTTCTGGCCAGAGACTGTCCCTGTGTCAAGCGGTGAAGGAGGGCTTGGTGCCCAGGCAGGTGGTGGAGAAGGTCCTCTCCTCTCCAGAGATGAAAGAGGGGATTGTAGACCCCGAGACCTGCATGATTGTTCCTTACTCAGATTTCCTAAAGAAGTGTAAAATTGACATTGAGTCTGGCCAGAGGTACCTGGAGGTCCATCCCTTCCGAGCCATCAGGGATGAGGTGACGGGGAAGAAGCTCACGTGTGCTGAGGCAGTGAAGCTGGGGAGGGTGGACCCTCTGCCCACCCTGCGGCTGCTGCAGGCCCAGGCAGATGGTGGTGGGGTCGTGGAGGGGACTGTCAGCAAGAGGCTCTCCCTGAGGGCTGCTGTGGAGCAGGGGCTGCTGGATGAGGACATGGCCAAACTCATCGCCACCAACCAGATGAGGACTGGGGGGATTGTTGATGCTGGCAGTGGGACAAGGTTGACTTTAAAGGAAGCTGTTGAAAAGGGCCTGATAAGCCAAAACTTGGCTGCTGCTCTTCAGGAGGCACAAATCGCTGAAGCCAAATCTGGTTCTGAGGTCCACGAAGTAGGTAAACTCCAGCTTTTCCAGGAGAAAATCTCTCCAGAAGAGGAAGGTGTCATCCTCACTACCAGTGCTGCCAAGAAGTCTTGTGGTGCTGAGCACAAAGCTGGGTCTGAAGCTGTGAGCTACGACGTGGCTGGAGGTGCAGCCACTAAGAGACCTCCAGTGGCACAGACACAAGAGAAATCTCGACCTCAAGAAACTTCAGAGGATGGTGCAAAGCATCATCCCCAAGAGAAGGTTGAGCTGGCTCCAGAATTCCCCTCAGTGTTGGGCACAACCTCTCTCCCCAAAGAGGTGGTGGTGGTGGTGAGGGCTGTGGAAAAAGGGACTGCAGAAAGCAGCTCCCAGGGGAAGGAATCGAGGAGAGAAGAAGTAGATCGAGGGACAGAGAAAGTGGAGGGATTTGGCTTGGAGAAGGAGCAGCTCTTGGTCACTGAGGTGCTTCACAGTGTGGGGGATGGTGAGAAGAGGAGGAGGAAGAAGAAGAAAGGGTTTGTAAGTGTAGAGGGAGTTGTGGCAGGTGAAGAAGGTGCAGTGGTGGCCTCTGAGCAAGGAAAGCGAGCAGGCAGCCTGGTCAGGGTGACACCAGCAGCCCCCAGGGAATCTGTTACTGTGGGTCAAGGGAAGGCAGAGGTGGGTTCTACAGAGTCTGGAGAACCTCCTGAGGTTGGTGTCCCTGTGAAGACTGCAGGAGATGAGCTTGCAGGCAAAAGAACTGTCAAACACACTGAAGGAGAAACCCCGAGACTGGGTGTGGAAGGTCCAGTTGATCAGGAAAAAGAAAGAGAAGCTGAGCTAAAACCTCCCCAAAAACAGAAAAGCAAGAAGAAGAAAGCAAAGCAGGTGGGTCTCACTCAGCCAGAGAAACCACCTGCAGAACAGTCCCTTCCTATTCTGATTTCCAAAGAAATTCCTGGGAAGGAGGAGGACAAGGAGGACTTGGTCTCAAGTGTGTCAGAACCAAACTATGAAACCACCCCCAAGATTGTTGCTGGGTTGGCCAGAGATGCAGCCGAGCACAGGGGGAGCAGCAGGGGTGGAGAAGAGAAGAAAACTCTTTCTGAGGAGGATAAAGAAAAACTCAGAGGGGATCAGGTGTCCCCTGCCCCCCCAGCACAAGGGGAAGCTCCAGAGATGTTGAAAGGTGGGATCAGCAATGGTCACGATTCCTCAGTGGCATTGAGCCTGGAGATGAGGGTGACCCAGGAGGACACCAAGATGGAAACCACCAGTGACGTGTCCATGGCAGCCCCTGCAGCAGATGAGCTGCCCGATGAATTATTCATCGGAGAGGAGCCCAAAGAAGTTCAGGAAACCTCTGCAGCCCTTGAGCTTGGAGAAGAGACACGGCAAGAGCAAACAGCAGAGATCAGCACAGGCCAAGGAGGTGCCTCTGCTCCCCCAAAAGCCCCAGGAGAAGCCCCCCAGGAGAAGCCCAGGCAGCCAGGTCCTGGCGATCGGAGCTTGCTGCTGCCTGTGATAGTGGAGGGGGAGCTGCTGGAGACCTCCAGGGAATCCACGAGACCAGCTCAGGTAAATTGATGCTTTTTTGCTATTTTGGCATTTTTTTTTATGACTTATTTTCATCCGTTTGATGTTAAATCTGCCCGAGGTCCTCAGCACAGAGAACAGCCAGGACAAGAGGAGTGATGCTTGATCTTGATGCAGTGTCAGCTGCAGTGGATCTGGCAGAGGACCCGGTGATGTAGGACTGAAAACTCTCAGGGCTTAGTGGTGGCTCCTTTTTGCTGGAGCATTGCTGAGAAATGACTAATGAGCAGGACTCGTTTTTGGCACTTTTACTGTAACACCAGCAATCTCTGGCCATTTATAAGCTGATGTTGGAAAAAAGAGCTGCATGTGTTGTTTTTCCTGTAGTAAATCTTGTAGATAAGGCCAGCGAGTGGAAAGTCCCTGAGATGGAATGTTGTTAACAGGCTTCTCTGAAAAACAACCAAAAAAAAAGAACAATGCAGAGCCCTTTGTTGTCTTTCCTGCCTAAATCTGAGGTTTTGTTTCACTGCTTGATTCCGTAGATCATGTTCAGCAAGAAGATGTGTCTGGAGCATGATGAGAAGCTGATATCCTATCTCTCCATGCTGAGGGATATCGAGATGAGGATCAAACATGTGCAGCCAGCAGAGCAGGACTTGGCAGCTCTGCGGGAGCTGCTGCAGCAGGGAGAGGTGAGCAGGGCTAGGCTGGGGTTACACAGCTCATCCCTCCTCTGCCCAGCTCCATGCACGGCCCTTACACCCCCTCCCAGCTCCAGGGAGCCCATGGGGTTAGTCTCAGGTTTAACAGGGATCCCTCCCCTCTCTGGCACAGCCTCTGGCTCACCTTCCCCTCCCTGCTTAGACAATAAGCTGAGCTTGGCTGAGATGAATTTTACAGCCTGGAAAAGCCAAGTGAGTGTTGACAGCTGGAGGAGGGGGATGAATCTTTCTAGCAGTGTTTGGAGCTGGGTCTCCAAGACCTTCCCTCAGCTCTGGCAGTGGGGAGATGAGGTCACCCTATCTCAGACATGACGATGCTGTCTTGCCTCAGGCCCTGGGCGCTGAGCTGCAGGAGCTGAGCTTCCCAGTGAATCAGGAGTTGGATGCTGTGAAGTGGATTGTGGCCAACCCCCCTGAAGAAGTCCCCGAGCAATTGCTGAAGGCTTTGGAGAAGGATGCCAAGAACCTCCAGAAGTCGCTCAGCTCTGCCAGTGACGTCCTGGAGTCCCGGCTGCAAAACCTTCGTGGGGCAGCAGAAACTGAGAAGGTAGAGCTGGGAGCTGCCCCCACTGCCTGCTCCCCCCCAGGCATCCCACTCTGCTCCTTCTTTACATGATGTGTTTTTATTTTTAAGGCTAAAATCCTGGCACACCACGACAATCTCCAGGGCAGGCTCCAGGAGCTGCTGAGCTGGGTCTCTGGCACAACCAAGTCTCTGGACAGCAGCGATTCCCACCAGGAGAATGATGTGAACAGCTTGAGTCTCTGCCTGCAACGCTACAGGGTAACCATGGCAATGCCCCTAATCCTGCTGCCTGATGAAGTTGCTGCCCTCTGTGTGGAGAAGCTTTTAATCCTGCTTCCCTCCTGGAGACTTGCTGGGTTTGCCCTTATCCTTTGCTGCAGGAGGAGCAATGATATTGTACTTGCTCCAAAAATCAGTTGTTGCCACCATACACAAACCATCTGCTTTGGCCATTTGGGGAACGTGCTCAAATGCAGGTGTGGTGGGGGCTGAGTGACCAGGAGGGGTTCCTGTTGGGCTCTGATGTTGAGGAGAGAGCTGCTTCCTCCATGGGGCCCTGAGAGCTCCCTCCATCACACCTGTCCTGCTCTCCATCAACTCTACAAGGAGACCAGGCCTCCCCTCCACATTTATTCATCTTTTAGCAATAGCTCTCAAAACTTGTTCAGCTCAGCGTGTCCTGTTTGCTGGTAGCACCTTGGTGGTGAAGTCAGGGGCTTGAAAGCTTTGGGAGCCATTGGTGGCACATGGAGTCACCATAGAATCGTCAGGGTTGGAAGGGACCTTAAAGATCATCTCATTCCAACCCCCCTGCCATGGGCAAGGACACCTCCCACTAGAGCAGACCATGGACTGGACTGAGCTGCTGGTGGGTCTGGGTCACCTTCAGACCCTACACTGATGGTCCAAGCAACCTCTTGGTGAGGTGCTGGAGGCCTGATGGAAAATTGCTGCAGGGAGATGCTGTCACCTCGATGCTGGGTGTGCTTTTGGGAGCATTTGGGGTTTCTGGGATATGTTGTTCCTTGACAAAGGCTTGTCTGCAAGCCTTGTCTCCTTGGCTGCGCTGACAGGTCTTTTCTCTCCCGTTCAGGAGCTGAAAGAGCCTCTCACTGACACCAAATCTCAGCTCGACGCCACCGCCTTCGACATCCAGTTCCTCATCTCCGAGCACGCCCAGGATTTAACCCCTCAGCAGAGCAGGCAGCTGCTGAGGCTGCTCAATGAGCTGCAGAAGGCTTTCCGGGACCTGTCGGAGCGTGTGACAGCTCGGGTGGAGGTGCTGCAGGTCTGTCTCCAGCAAGTGGAGCAGACGGATCAGGTGAAGGTTGGGAGACATCTGCTCCCTGGCTGCAGTGTGCTCACTGAAGTGCTTCCCAGCCACAAGAGACGCCTCGGTTTGGGGGATTCCATGTGCATGCCACTCACAGTTTATGACCTTCTCATTGCACATCATGAGCTTCCTCTAAAGTCTTTCTTCTTCCTACAAGTGGAAAGTCACTTTCCTCCCAAAAGATGAAGCCCTGCCAGGCAGTCCTCTGCTAGACACCCAGTTGCTTTGGGCTGGGTGGAATAAAACCTGGTCTGTATGAGCCCACCAGAAAATCCCTGTGCAGAGGGGCAGTTTTAATGCCTTATTTCCACTGCACAAGTCAGAGGAACAGTTGATGATGTATCAAGGCAGCCTCTAAAGCAAGTCCTCTGATCTCTGCTGCGTTGCTGCAGCACCCAGCCCTGCATGGATCCTTATTCAAGACAGGATTAATGTGTTTTTTATTAACAGTTGCTCTCTGTAACTCTTGCCTGTCCTCTCTGGAGTGTGTGTGTATATTAACCAGTTTGCTTTGCTTTTTCAGATTGAGTGTGCGCCCATCCTAACCCAGGAAGAACTCGCTTTGCAGCTGAAGAGCTCTTAGGAAGGCTCTTTCAATTTGCTTCTGTTGTTTATCTCATGACTGGGAGAAACAAGCACAGTGTTTTGCACAAGTTTGTACACCACCTTGCTGAGATGCTCAGGGAAACTCAAAAAAAACCCCTTTATCTCCTCTGGGAAAGGGGAAGGGACACGTTGCAGGGACTCTCAGGTCACATCATGCTCAATTGCTCAAACAGGCGCTTCTGTGTCGTGCTCTGGCAGCAAAACGGAGGAGCTGGATCAGCTACAGAAGCTCTTGCTCTCTCCTGGGCTCCCTCTCCATCTCCAGCATCAAAAAACCAGCCTGTATAGGTTTTTGGAGCTCCACAGTGGTGCTGCCTGACCTCAGGTTGTTGTACCTCTTGTTGGATGAGTTTCTGCTGCAGTTTTTATAAGCTTGAAGAGAAAGGCACAGAAACTTCTGGCTGAGCTCTCCTGAGAGAGGAGTGTGGGACCTGGAGTGTAGCTCCACCTTGGAGCTCTACAGGCTTCTCCAAGAGTAGATGGAGAGAAACCTGCTTGAATGGTGGTGAACGTGCAGGGAGCAGCTCCTGCTTGGCAGGACCTCAGCACCTCAGCCCCATCCTACAGCTGGAGAGGGAGAGGGAGCACGTGGAGAGCTGCAAGAGCCTTTTTCTGTGCTGCATCCTCATCTTCAGGAGATGCTCCAGCTGTAACCTCTCGCCTTGCTTTTCAGTGACATGCGTGATGGGTGGTGCAGCCCCGGTTCTAACTGTGCCCTCTCCCCTCCCCTCTGCCCCCAGACCCTGCAGGAGCAGCAGGCAGCCCGGGCACAGAGCCTGGCAGAGCTGAGCCACTGGCTGTGCCAGGCAGAGGACACGCTGGTGGAGCAGCAGAGAGCAGCCAGCCAAGGGGACCTGTCCACCCTGCAGCAGAGACAAAGTGATGTTAAGGTCAGTGCTGTAAAAAAAAGGGGTTCAGAGGCTCGGGGCTGCCCGAGGAGAACACGGAGCCTCACAGCATCTTCTGCCCCAGGAGCTGCAGAGGAACATGCACAACAGAGCCGCCTCCTTCGCCGGCGTCCTCAAAAGCACAGAGGAGTTTCTGGAGGAGAACAAGGCGAAGATGGAGCCCGGGGAGCTGGCAGCACTGCAAGAGAAGCTCCAGCATGCCAAGGAGCAGTACAGGTCCCTGCAGGAGAGGACGGAGATGGCCCAGAAGGAGCTGGAGAGTGCTGTGACTGCTGCAGTGCAGCAGGAGACTGAAAAGGTGACGTGCAAGGAGCTGTAGCCCTCAGGTGGACAGTGAGGTCCAGTTGGGGCAGATTGATTTGAGGCCCTGCTGCCTGTCTGGGTGATGTGTAAAGAAATTGACTGTTCCTCTGTCCCCTGGGCAAGGGGGGCACTGGCACTGTCCCCTCGTGAGATGCCCTGAGAGCTGCAGTCACACATGAGCTGCCTGTGGGGGAAATGGGAGGGTAGAAGGCACCTTGAGCTGACCTTTAATGGGAGCATCAGGCTCCTCCACAAGCTGGTGGTGAAAGCTTATGTGGAGTCACCCCTTGGGGTGGGGACCCTGGGTTGTATCAGAGAGGCTGAGTTTATTCCCACCTTCTTTGTACCTTCCAGAAAGCCACAAAGAGGTTTGAAGGTCTGTGAGTGTCTCAGGGGTTTGCTGTGGCTGGAAAACTGCTTGGGATGTGTCTTTTGTTCCTTTTTGTCTCCCTCCCCCCACGCAGCCGTTTGCTGAAGGTGCAGAAAATGGATCATTCTTATCTGGGGCCTTTGTGTTTTCAGGTGAAAGCTGCCAAAGAGCTGGAGGAGAACAGCAATAGGATCGATTCCCTTTTGAACTGGGTGACATCACTGGAGCAGAAGGGAGGGCTCCCAGAGTACAGACCTCACCCCATCGAGCAAGCACCGGGGTCACGAGCAGGGACAGACACTCAGGATGTCCCCGACGGCCACACTGTGGGAGCAGAGAGTGCTGCTGAGAGCCTGGATGAGCAGTACGAGAGGCTGAAGGTCAGGACTGACACCTTGGCCCTCTCAAAGCTTTCTGCCTGATGCAGTGACCCTGCCTCTAGCTGCTGGTGCAGCTGGGAGCAGGATGGGGTGTTAGAGAACCCCGGTGTGGTGGCATCTCTGGAGATCATCTGGTCCAACCCCTGCTCCAGCAGCTCCCCCAGAGCAGGGGGCCCAGCAGCGTGTCCAGGCCCCTTTGGGATCTCTCCAGACAAGGAGACTCCACAACCTCTCTGGGCAGCCTGGGCCAGGCTCCAACACCCTCACCCCAAACAAGTTTCTCCTCCCGCTCAGCTGGAACCTCCTGGGTTCCAGTTGGTGCCCGGTGCCCCTTATCCTGTCCCTGGGCACCACTGACAAGTCTGGCCCCATCCTCGTGATCCCCATGCTTTAGATATTGATAAGCATTGAGAAGACCCCCAGATTAGAGGAGTCTGGCCTCCAAAACACATTTTCAGGGTGATTTTCCATATGGGAGACTTGGGAAGTCCCTGCCTGGCTTCCTGGGGGACACACACTCTGTGNGGGTGCCACGGCACGGTGTGACCAGGATAACAAGAGAAGGTGCCCATGGTGGCCAGAAAAGGGGTTAATCCCCTGCCTCTATCCCAGCCTCGGGGTGTTCCCCCACCTTACTAGTGCTGTAGGAGGGTGCGGAGCCTCAGCTGCTCTGCTGATGGGCAGAGACCCTCAGTCTCACCACCTTTACTCATCACCATCTTCCAGGCCCAGCACCAGGAGCTGCTGTGCCAGCAGCAGGACGTCATCCTGGCCTCGCAGTCAGCACAGGCTTTCCTGGACAAGCAGGGTCCCAGCCTGGCTGGGGAGGAGCGGGAGCGGCTGCGGGGCCGCCTGGCAGAGCTGAAGGACCAGTACACGGGGTCCCTGGCACGGTCAGAGACGCGGCTGAAGCAGGTGCAGGTCCTGAGGGACGAGCTGCAGAAGTTCCTGAGGGACCACGGGGAGTTCGAGGCTTGGCTGGAGCAAGCAGAGCAGGACCTGGAGGGGATGCACAAGGGGGACAGTGACCCCGCAGCCCTCCGGCAGCTCCTCCGGAGGCAAGGGAGCTTCTCAGAAGATGTCATCTCCCACAAGGGCGACCTGCGGTTCGTCACCATGTCGGGCCAGAAGGTGCTGGATGTAGAAGGAGCTGCTGGGGACACGGGGGCCCAGCCCCTGATGTCTGGGAGCGTGGTCAGGAGCAAGCTGGAGGATGCCACACAGAGATACACCACGCTGCACTCCAAGGTATGGGGAGGGCTTTGCAGGGCTGGGAGGTGAACCCCTGGGTGCTGTTTTCCTCCTGGGATGGCAGAGGGACATCCCTCTTGAGCATCTGGCTGGACTTCTAGCATATATGTAGGTTGTAGGACAGGGATTGTTGTCTTCTGGGCTTGGCCAGGAGTAGCACCCCCTGTCTTGGTGTTGGTCTGCAATTCCTTTAACACGGGGCAAGATTGAGGGTTTTTAAGTGGTTTTTTCCTTTCTTGATGATCTCTGTGCGTTTTCCACCAGTGCCCAGGTTGCTCTGTGCTTGTGTTCATCCTCCTGTTACTCTTGTTGCCCCTTTACAGTGCACCAAGCTTGGCTCCCACCTCAACACCTTGCTGGATCACTACCAGCAGTTCCAGGAGGTGGCAGAGTCTCTCAGGACGTGGCTGCAGGAGAGTGAAGCTGCTGTTGGAAAACTGCTCTCGGAGACGGTTTCTTCAGATCCGACCATTCTGCAAAAGCAACTCGCCAGCACTAAGGTTTGGGGTCCTTGGGGGGTCTCCTGGGAGCCTATATGGGAATTTGGCTGCTGCTCTGAGCAGTCAGCAGCAGGAAAGACTTGATGCAACACCTCTGATGTTGCCTTGTCTTGTGTCAAAGCAGCAGCTGCAGGGAGACCTCGCTGAGCATCAGGTGCCAGTGGAGAAGCTCCAGAAAGCAGCTCGGTCCCTGCTGGAGATACAAGGGGAGCCAGCCCCAGACCATGGGCACATTAAGGAGACAACAGGTACAGAGCAAAGCAGCCACCCGTGTTGGTGGGGATGGTTGGGGAGGGTGTGAAAACAAACCAGGGAGGGAGGAGAGATGAAGTCACCCAGTTTGGGGGAAGGTGGGGCAAAGGTGCCTTCAGGACTTGTGTTTGCACGTGGGGAGGGCTGTGATCCATGCGTTGGGTCCCCTGTGTCACTGCTGACTATGGGGACAGGGATTCGTTGTCAGTGAGAGCTTGGCAGGAGCCAGAGGGGGATCCTTGGTGCTCTCTGAGCTCTTGGCTCATTCTCCTTTGTGCCGGACTCTGCAGATGCCCTCGTGAGCCGCTTCCAGAGCCTGTCCCAGCAGATGGCCGAGCGCTCGGACCTGCTGCAGAAATCCATCGCCCAGTCCCAGAGTGTCCAGGAGAGCCTGGAGAGCCTCCTCCAGTCAGTGGCTGAGATTGAGAAGAACCTGGAGAAGGAGCAGCCAACTGCGCTCTCCTCTGCCTCCATCCAGGACTCGCTCGCCACGAACACGGTGAGAATGGTCCCTGAGCTCCCTCAGCTCCAACACGGGTCTGCAGGACCTGACCTGGGCAGGCAGTTGCTGGGGGTTGGCTACAGCATCCTAAAAAGGGATCATAGAATGGTTTGGGTGGGAAGGGACCTTTAAAGGTCATCTCATCCGACCCCCCTGCAGGGAGCAGGGACATCTGCAACTAGAGCAGGTTGCTCAGAGCCCAACCTCACCTGCAATGGGTCCAGGGATGGGGCAGCCACCACCTCTCTGGGCAACCTGGCACAGGCTCTCACCACCCACAGCAGCAAAAATTTCTCCCTTCTCTCTAGTCTAAATCTCCCTCTTTTAGTTTAAAACTGCCACCCTTTGTCCTGTCCCAACAGGCCCTGCTCAAAAGTCTGTCCCCATCTTTCTGACAGGCCCTTGAAGTCCTCAAAAGCCACAAGAAGGTCTCCCATATGTGGGCAGAACCTTTACTTAATTTCTTTAAGCCAATACACAGAGCTCCTCAAAGTCTTCTTTCTTTTCTGACAAGTAGGGCTTGGATATCAGGCCCTGGGGAAAGACAGAGCAGGGTGGGGAGATCAGGAAGGAGAAGAAAATTGGGGTACAAAACTGTTCTTGCCCAACCCTGGTTGTCTCAAAGCATCCCAGGGGCAGCCTGGCCTCTTCTCACCAGTTCAGTTTTGCTCAAGAGCCTTCCTAAAATGGCATCTCTTGGTGTGTTTGCCACAGAAGCTGAAGCAGGACATTGCCAGGCAGAAGAGCTGCCTGGAAGCCACCCGTGAGATGGTGACCAGGTTCATGGAGGCAGCAGACAGCCCCACGGCCTCGGCCCTGCAGGACAAGCTGGCCCAGGTGACGGAGCACTTTGGGAGGCTGTGCCAGCGGCAGCAGGACAGGGAGGACACGCTGAAGAGCCTCCTCCCAAAGGTGGAGCAGTACGAGCAGCTCTCTGAGAAGCTGCAGCAGTTCACGGAGAGCAGAGCACGGATGTTGGCATCTGGGAATCAGCCCGACCGGGACATCGCTCGCTTCTCCCAGCACATCCAGGTGGGGTGCAGGGGGCAGAAGACTCCACCAGCATTGGGTTTCTGGGGCAGGGATGTTCTGCTTCCTGGACAGACAGTCCCTGGTTCTCTCCCAGGCTGGCAGGATCCACAGGACTTGTGCTGGTTGTCTGCCTGGGGAAGGCAGCTGTGAGACTGTTGCCAGCAGTGAGAGATGGGGGATGGCATCTACCCAGAGCCAGGCTGGGTTTTGGAAGGGGTTTCTAGCCAAGCTTTTAGAGACCAGGCCTAATATAGCAATTTTTTACCAATTAAAGGCTCCACGGGGTTAATAAAGTGCCCGAGTGCTGGCACTAAGTGCAGTGCAGGATGTGACAAAGCCCTCGGAGATGCCGTGGGTCGTGGTGGCCGGTCATGGCTGCATGAGATTCCTCCTCCTGAGTGCCCTGCAACAGAGGGTGGTTTGGCCACAGCCTCAGAAATGCTCTAAGCTGGCCTAAAACCAGACACTTGTGCTCTGCGGGGGTTGATTTGGCTTGGTCTAGAGCCCCCCATTCACTGCGTGGCCTTAGAGCGGTGCTGGGGAAGGTTGGGATTTGCTCCTGCAGCTGCTTCAAGTATTTGCTGAGCTGAGTCTGGAGGAGCAGGTGGGACTGAGCTGATCCTGCCCCGTTGGTGCTGGTGCAATTCATGGTGCTGCCCATGGAGGGTCTCCCCAGCTCACCAGGACTGCCCAGCTCATCCCCTCTGCCCGAGTGCTGGTGGGGACACGGTTGGCATCACCCTTTACTCTTGGCAGGAGCTGAATTTGGAGATGAAGCAGCACCAGGAGGACCTGGCCACCCTGGAACAACTGGCTGCAGAGCTGGGCTCCTGTGGCTTCGCCCCCAGTGCCTCCCAGCAGCAGGAGAAGCTGCAGAGCCTGAAGAAAGACTTCCAGCAGCTGCAGAAGGTGGCAAAAGAGAGGTGAGTGCCAGGGACCCGGCCACCCGGGGTGGGGGCTTTGTGCTCAAAGCAAGACCTGGTGGAGATCTTTCCAGGGGGGGAGGCACGAGCGAAAACTCTTTCTGCCTCCCCCCTCCCACAGCAGCAGACAGAAGGCAGCTCTCTCCAGCTGACACGTTATAAAAAGCCGTGGCTGGGGGCGTTGTGAAACATTCCTGGTGCTGCAGGAGCCGCCTTCGTGCCTCTCCCGGCGTGTGGGCTGCACAGCTCCTGCCTCAGCCCCTCGCTGGAGGGGAGCAGGGAGCCTGCCCCAAGGAGTCTGCCCTTCAGGAGAGGACAGAGCAGAGCAGCCTGGCCCCAGAGCCCCTCTAATCTAAAGGGGAGCTTTGGTAGCAGCTTGAGGTTGAGTTGGCCATGGCAGCTTGAGAAGGGTCAGTGAGACATAAAAGTGAGGGTCACAAAAATGACCAGAGAGAGCTGGAATCCACCTCTGCTGGGAGGCCAGGCTGGGAGAGTTGAGGTTGTTCAGCCTGGAGAAGAGAAGGCTCCAGGGAGACCTTCTTGGGGCCTTTCAGGACTTCAAGGGGCCTGTCAGAAAGATGAGGACAGACGTTTGTCAGGATCTATTGCAACAGGACAAGGAGTGATGGTTTTAAACTAAAAGAGGGAGATTTAGACAGAGAGGAGGAAGAAATTGTTGATGCTGAGGGTGGTGAGAGCCTGTGCCAGGTTGCCCAGAGAGGTGGTGGCTGCCCCATCCCTGGCACCATTGCAGGAGAGGTTGTTTGGGGCTCTGAGCAACCTGCTCTAGTTGCAGATGTCCCTGCTCCCTGCAGGGGGGTTGGATGAGATGAGCTTTAAAGGTCCCTTCCCACCCAAACCACTCTGTGATTCTACTCAACTGTGTCCCTAAGGGGGGTCACACCTCCCAGGCTGTATTTCCAACACTCCCTTGGTAAATACAGGGAAGATGGATGGGGTAAAGCAGATGAACCTTGTTATAATCCCCAATAATTCATCACCACACAGAGCTGGCCCTGCTCAGGCAGCTGCAGTCGGTGAGGACAAGCCAGAGGGGCTGGAGCTCCTGCCCAGGGATGGGCTGAATAGCTGCAAACTGGCCAGGGAGGGGGGGGCAGCCCAGCCTGGCCTCCCCCGGGCTGCAGCTGGCTGGGGGGAGGTGACATGAATGAGCCCTGTCTTCCCAAAAGCTTCTCTTCCCCCAGGACAAAGAGCAGGGGAAGGTTGGTGGTGGTGGCCCCGTGGCTCTTGGCTGCCACGGTGGTCCCGGAGTGGCCCCCAAAGTGTCACCATCCGTGGTTTGGGGGGGCCAAGAGCCATTGAGGGCCAGGCTGGGCCGTGCACCCCGCTTTGGCTGGCGCTGCCTGAGCTGTTCCTAAGCAACATCTAATAATAATAATAAAAAGAAGGGCTCCTAGAGACACAACTGAGCTACATTCAGGCGGGGGTAATTGCCAGGCAGAGCACGAGCTCTGACTCTCCCAAATCTTTTCACTCCCAGAGAAAAGGATGCGTCGTCCTGCCAGGAGCAACTGGATGAATTTCGGAAGCTGGTCGGGGCCCTGAGGAAGTGGCTGAGGGAGAGTGAAGGCAAAATGCCACCCGCCGAGACCTCCCTGGGCACCCAGGAGCTGCAGCAGCGCCGGCAGCAGATCCAGGTGGGCAGAGGGAGCCGGAACCAGGCTGGGCAAGTTGGCAGCTGGTGTGGAAATGCTGCAACGTGGAATAAATCCCAGGAAGCAGAGTCCTGGGAGGTGTTTTGTGGTGTCGGAATCCTGGGGTCCTCTTTATGGTCTTGGGAATCCTGGGGTCCTCTTTATGGTCTCAGAATCCTGGGGTCCTCTTTATGGTCTCAGAATCCTGGTGTCTTCTTTATGGTCTTGGGAATCCTGGGGTCCTCTTTATGGTCTCAGAATCCTGGGGTCCTCTTTATGGTCTCAGAATCCTGGGGTCCCTGTACTGGCTGCTGGGCTGCAGCCCCTGGTGTGTGTCATCCCATGGTCTGTCTTTCAGAGAAGGGAGCAGTGTGAGCATCCTCTTGACCCCTGTCTGGTTTCCCTTCTCTCCCATCTGCCCTGAGCAGGACTTGGGAGTGGGAGACTCGAGCTGAGTGTTTCCTCTTGCTAGACAAGGAAGGTGCCTCCTGTCACCCAGGCCCCCACTCCTCTCTGGCACCACTGGGATGTTTAAATCAGGATGTGCCAAGGGTTTGACTCAGAGCAGCATCTGCTGAGTCACCGCAGCCCTCACCCCCCACAGCAGCTGCAGGACTGGGCTCAGCAAGGCTGGGGGTGCAGAGAGGAAGAGGGAGGTCCCCAAAGTGGGAGGAAGGAGAAGGAGGTTTCCTTCAACAGACCCACTGGTTAGGGAAGAGCTTTTCCCCCTTTGATTCCCCTTGACAGATGTAAAGACACTGATGCCACGTGCACTGGGTGCTGTGTCCCAGAGCCACCAAGTCACTGCAGAGGTGACAGGTGAGGGAGGGAGGGTTGTGGCCAGACAGGCGTGTTCTCCATCCTTGCCTTTGCTTTTGACCCAGGGAGACCTTCTGGTGGCCTTGCAGGACTTCAAGTGGCCTGTCAGAAAGATGGGGACAGACTTTTGAGCAGGGCCTGTTGGGACAGGACAAGAGGTGATGGGTTTAAACTCAGGGAGGGAGATTTAGACTAGAGAGAAGGAAGAAGTTGTGGTGAGCCCCTGTGCCAGGTTGCCCAGAGAGGTGGTGGCTGCCCCATCCCTGGCACCATTGCAGGTGAGGTTGTTTGGGACTCTGAGCAACCTGCTCTAGGTGCAGATGTTCCTGCTCCCTGCAGGCGGGTTGGTCCTGATGACCTTTAGAGGTCCCTTCCAACCCAACCCATTGCATGATTCTATGACCAGGATCTCCTAGAGGAGTGGAAGGGAAAAGGGGCCCAGGTGGAGGAGATCGGCCGCAGAGGGACCCTCCTGGAGAACCTGATCGTGGAGATTACGGCCCCTGACACCTCATCCAAGGCAGGTGAGTCGCAGCCCAGTCTCCTGAGGATGCTCCTTCCTCAGCACTCTCTTTGCTCATCTTCTCTGAGCCTGCCTCAAGCAAAAAATGGGATTATTTCCCCCTTCTAACAAACCTCAGAGGCCCCAAGTACTTTGGGGCTCAGCTCCATGGGCAAGTTGCTGGTGCTTGTTGTGTTAAGGTACCAGCCAAGCACTCAGAGCCCCCCAGCCTGGCTTAATTTGCTGTAGCATAACGAGCACTGAGTTCCCCTGTGTTTGCCATGAGCCCTGCTGGGGACACATTCTGCTGCTGGGATGGAGCATGGGAGCTTCAGGCTTCTGCAGCTTGGAGATCTGGGCTCTTGGTCCTTCAGGGAGCTGGTGGAGGCAGCTCCTGCTGTCTCTTGGTGATGTGCTTCAGCCCCCTGAGCACTGGAGTGTTTTAATCAAACTCCAGTGTTTGGGGTTTATATCTGGATGGAATTGGAGACTCTGATACTCAGCTGTGATTTACTGGTCTCCTTTTTGGCTTCCAGTCTGTGAAGCAATGAGATGATGTCTGGGTCATTTGGAAACCAACCCAAAGATGTCTTCCAGCTCATGAGAGCAAATCCCTGGCCTCTCATCACTGATGGGCATTTATGGGAATTCCCAGTCTGGATGTCTGTGTTAGGGTTATCTTGCTGAGCAGTTCAGGGAGAAACCTCCAGAAGAAGTGGAGAGAGGCTTGTGGTGGGTAACCCACGTGGTTGCCTATCTGGGGTGGCCAAAGCTTCAGCCTGTTACAACCATGAAAGCTTTAAAATGTGTGGTTAGAGAGAGAGGGACTTGCCCAATAATGTTCCTGATGAATCCTGCTTTAGCTGTAAATGTCACTGTGATCTCTGGTGCCCAAGGAGGAGACACTGGAGCATCCTGTGTGGAGCTTCTTGGCAAAGAGACCGTGTCGGTTCACTAGGGTGGGTTTAAATAGTGACATCCCCTAAGAAAAGGAGAATATGAAGAAGTTAATCTCTTCAGGGCAGTTAATCCCTTCAGGGAAGGCATCACTTGATACTATAATTCACAAAATCATGCTCAGGGTAGGAGCTTTCCAGGTGGAGAGAGATGACCAGTGCTCCCCAGCATTATGGTCCATGCAGGAGACTTGTCCACCCTGGTCTCTGGGTGAGGTGCCCAGCTCCAGGCAGCTTCAGCTCTTCTGCTTCTGGTCCAGGGAGGCAGGAGCAGCTCCAGGAAAGGAGGGGTGTGGGTGTATTGAGAGGTGGAGAAAGAAACAGGCTCCAAATGGACCTGGATGCCGAGCTGGGGGGGTCCATCAGTGCCTGGTGGGTGGGCCCATGGAGCTGCCACGTCTGTGCTTGGTGACTGGTGTGGTCCATGTCGTGGAGGACCCTTCATCGCTTGCTGTCTGCGTTGCTAACACGTCTGTCTTGTCCCTCTGTCTGTCTCCACCCCCTCTGCCCAGGTGCCGCGCTGCCCGCGCCGGGAGGGTCGGTCGGCAGCGTGAACGGATACCACACGTGCAAAGGTGAGCTGGTGTCCCCACTGTCACCTCTCCCTGGCCCTCTTTGTCTGTGCATTCCCATCCGTGAGACCCCAAACCACACCGTGACACCGTCAGTGTCCCATCACACGTGGAATGAGCCTTGTGTGTCCTCAGCTGGAGCCCCGGGGTGGGCAGGAGGTGATGGAGGGTGTAGGTTGGGCTGAAGGACGGAGAGGAGCAGCTTTGGGGACCACCAGCACCCTGGCACCCTGTCAGCTGGAGTTAAGAGCTGATAAATGGGAGATGGTTTTAAGGCTTGCAATTAAATTTATTGGTTCAGAGGGATTATAGCAGTATCCAACCCTTCAGTTTGAAGAGCAGTTTTAATTACTGCCCGTTACCTGCTGTTAGTTCCCTGGTTCAACGAGATAATAGGTGCATAAAAATGGCTTTATGTGTTGGTGGTGAGTTATTTAGCACCGTCTTAGCGGTGACATTGGGGAAGGGGGGCTCAGCTGGCCTGGGGCTCACACACACGGAGGCATTTGCTTTGTTTGCAAACTGTCAACACGTGTACGTGGTGGAGCTGGGAAGGTCCCTCCGGCGTGAGAGGTGTGGGTGATGTTGCAGACAGACGGATGGCAGCGTGGCCTCTTGCTCCTCATGCTTGGCTGGCTCTGCCTGCCCAGGGCTAGGTTAGGTCCTGATAGTCCAGGTTAAGATGGTCCTCATCCCAGGCTGCTCTTTGGCAACAGATCTGACCGAGATCCAGTGCGATGTGTCGGACGTGACCCAGCAGTACCAGGCCCTCGGCTCGGCGCTGCAGGAGCGGCAGCAGCAGCTCTCGGCCATGCTGGAGAAGATGCAAGAAGTGCAGGAGGAGGCCAGCTCCATGCTGAAGTGGCTGGAGTCGAAGGAACGGACGCTGCTGGAGCTGGATGCCTCCTCCTCACCCACCAAGACGGAGACCATGAGAGCCCAGGCTGAGCACAACAAGGTAACTTCTCTTCTCTGAGCGTCTCCTCCCACAGGTCCTTGGAAATGTGCTGTGTTGCAGCAGGACTAGGAGGATTAGAAGGAGGATCTGCCCTGGGTTAAAGGGCTTTCCCCAGAAGGGATCACAGCTGGTCTGTGGAGCAGCAGCCCATGTGCTCTGCTCGACCTCTTGGCTTTTAGACCTGTTGTTTTCAGGCTCAGGGGAGAGGAGCTTATCTATCGCCCTTGTTGCTGGGTCGCTCCAGCTTCTCCTGGAAAGCAGTTCCCAGCCTTTCCCTGCTCTTGGAGCCAAGTTACCTCATGATGTTGCTAATAAAATGATTTCATTAAAAAGAAGGAAATTGTCCAACTCCAGCTTGTAGCTGCTGCTTCGTTCCTGCTTGGTGATTTCATCCTTTTGCCCTATGTCTGAGAAGTTCACATGATTATTTTCCAGGCATTTCTGGCCGAATTGGAACAGAATTCAGGGAAGATCCAGAAGGTAAAGGAAGAACTTTCTGGCTTGCTGGAGAAATATCCAGATTCTCCAGAAGCAGCGAACTGGAAGAAGATGCAGGAAGACCTGAGTAAGTGCCTGAAGCACTTAGTGAGGCTTCTGTCTTGAAGGATCACATTAGAGGTGGTGGAGGGTTGCAGGGCGATCCCAAAGTCACAGCAGAGCAGAGTCACTTCTAATTAAGATTCAGTAAATAGCCAACTTCTCTCCGGGCTGTCTGGTGTACAAGGTGTTCCTGAGATGAGTGCTGTCAGGATTAATGATATCTCTATGATGGATGTGTATTTTAAAGACTTGCCTCCTTAAATTACTTCTTTAAAAAAAAAAAGAAAGAAAGAAAGGAGAAAAAAAATTAGCGACATGGGTTGATTGTTTTGATTAAAAGCTTCACTGCTTGATCTAAAATTCTAGTCATTAGTAAGGCTCTGGTAGGTAATTAAATGTTGACTAAACAAGGCTGTGTGTTTAAAAAGAAGCCCAGAGATTCTCTTCTTTGAAATAGCAGGAACGTGTTGACGGGGTTCTCCGTCCAGGAGATGTGAATGTGCTGGGTGAGGACTGGTACACATGAGAGTATCCTCAATTTTGGAGCCAGGGATGTGAGATGGCTCAGCCAAGGTCAGACCAGCTCATGGCAGTAGTGACTAGAGCGCAGAAATCCTGCTTGCAAGGTCCTCTATGAGCTTCAAGACCACGTAGCCATTAGCAATGGGCAAACAGCTTATTAGATGGAGACTAATGGTCTATTAGATGTTGACTAGAGCCACGCTAGTTTTCTGGGAAAGCTGAGGAGGTTTCGCATCGGGGGAGCCATGGCGGGGGGGGGGTAAAAAACCCTTCCTGATGGAGGGATGGGCTGGCCAGGAGCACAACCACCATCAACACAGGTGGTGCTTCAGATTGCAGGTGGGAGAGAGCCAGCCAAGCGACGGCGGCGCGGCAGCAGAAGCTGGAGGAGTCGGTGAACCAGCTGGCCAGCTTCCAGGCTGCCGAGGCCCAGCTGCGTCCCTGGCTCATGGAGAAGGAGCTGATGATGAGCGTGCTGGGACCTCTCTCCATCGACCCCAACATGCTCAACGCACAGAAGCAGCAGGTCCAGGTGAGCTGGGAGCTGTGGAGGCATCTTCGTGGTGGGTTTGGGACAAGCAGAGAGGGTGGGTCTTCCAGTATGATGAGGTGGAAGCTGTGAGGAGGGAAGTGGAGTCACCATCTCTGGAAGGGTTTCCAAGCTGTGGAGATGCGGTGCTGAGGGACATGGTTTAGTGGTGACCTGGCAGTGCTGGGGGAATGGGTGGAGTCAATGGTCTTAAAAATCTCTTCCAACCAAAACAGTTCTGTGCTTCTATGGAAGATTTCGCTCGGGGGTTGTTTTTGAAGTGCTCTCCATGCAGTGGGTGTTGGGAGCCCTCATGGCTCCTCTCCCAAATCCTCCAAATCCCACTGAGCACAAACGACTGTGAATAACTCGAGACGGGCGCAGGGCTGGAGCTCCTTTCCCCGCACTGATTGACTCATCAATGAATCACTTGGCCCCTCTTGGAGGGTGAAATTGCTTTCAACAAGACCTGTGCTGATGCTCTGCAGGACTTGCAGATGCTGCCCCTCTCCATACCTCCTGCTTCCAAATCCTAACGTGCCCATGACTGGTCATGCCATAAAAGAAAGTGCCCCAGTTACCACCATTAGGTTTCCTTCTCGTCTAACTGGTTTATGTTACATTACACAGCAGCAGGACAAATAAGAGCAAAGTCCTGGAGTCGCAAACCCCTCCCAGCTTTTTAAGTTGCAAGGTCACAGTAAACCACAGTCTACCCAGCCCAGTTGCCATCCCACCCCAGGGATTGTTCCTGCTGATTCCGTGGGCTGGATAAAGCCCCTGGAGGTCTGGTTTGTTTTGACTGTGTGTACTTGGAGCTGTCAGTTTTATGCAAACATCTTTATGTTATTTCTGTTCCAGTTTATGCTGAAGGAATTTGAGGCTCGCAGACAACAGCATGAGCAGCTCAACCAGGCAGCTCAGAGCATCTTGACTGGCCCTGGAGATGTTTCTCCATCCACTAACCAGGTGCGAGAAGAGCTCCAAGGGGTTAACCAGAAATGGTCCGAGCTAACAGAACGCCTCAACTCCCGCTCCAGCCAGATTGACCAAGCCATAGTGAAGAGCACCCAGTACCAGGAGCTCCTCCAGGGCCTCTCCGAGAAGGTGAAGGCGGTTGGGCAGCGCCTGAGCAGCCAGTCTGCCATCAGCACCCAGCCTGATGCTGTCAAACAGCAGTTGGAGGAAACCAGTGAGATCCGCTCGGACCTGGAGCAGCTGGAGGAGGAGATTGCAGAGGCTCAGACCCTCTGTGATGACCTCTCTGTCCTGATTGGGGAGCAGTATCTCAAAGATGAGTTACGGAAACGTCTGGAGACGGTGGCGCTGCCTCTCAAGGGGCTGGAAGACCTGGCAGGTGAGACAGAGCAGGGAAGTTCCTTAAGAGACGTTGGGATGTCAAACTCCACCCCTGCTTTTTCCAAAGGATTCTCCTATCACTGGGTTTCTAAGATTGGGGAAGCACCATTTATCATCCTTTAGGGCGCTTCATGGATGTTCTGTGTAGGATTAAGCACAGGAGAGGTCACGCTCCAGCCATACCTGAGCCTGGAGAGTGAGCAGAGATGTTCAGTCCCACTAAGGTGGCTCTCCACCAAGTATGGTTTGATGCCACAATGTGACATCTGCTGTGCTCGGAGTAAAACACTGGCTCCTAAATTCAGAACGGGGCATGGAGAAGACTCAGTGGCCACCCTCTGATCTTGGGATGCCTCTTCTGGTTTCTGAGGGGTCATGTTTAGAACCTGGTCAGGAGAACCAAGACCAGCCACCTTCTCATTGCCTGTTGCTACTTAAGAAATGGTGAACAAAAAGGCTCGTGATGCAATGGAAAACTCCTTCCTCTTAATCAAAACACAGTTGGTGCATCTGAGATGATTTTAAATTGCACTTTGCTTATTTGATTTGGGCTTAATTGTCGCGTTCTAATCTGGTTCCCCTCGCAGGCGACCGGATGAACCGGCTGCAGACGGCGCTTGCGAGCTCCCAGCAGTTCCAGCATATGTTTGATGAACTCAGGACCTGGCTGGATGACAAACGGTGCCAGCAAGCTCAGAGCCAACCAATTTCTGCTAAACTGGAGAGGCTGCAGAGCCAGATTCAGGAGCAAGAAGAGTTCCAGAAGAGCCTCAACCAACACAGTGGCTCCTACGAGATGATTGTAGCCGAGGGAGAATCTTTGCTGCTTTCTGTCCAGCCTGGGGAGGAGAAGACCACCCTGCAAAACCAGTTGGTCAGCCTCAAGACACACTGGGAAGAGCTCAGCAAGCAGGCTGCCGATAGGCACTCGAAGCTCAAGGACTGCTTGCAGAAAGCTCAGAAGTACCAACGGCACGCAGAGGATCTCCTGCCTTGGGTGGAGGACTGCAAGGCAAAGATGACAGAGCTGGAAGTAACTCTGGATCCAGTGCAGCTGGAGGCAACTCTTCTGAGGTCAAAGGCTATGCTGAGTGACGTGGAGAAGCGCCGGTCCCTGCTGGAGATGCTGAACAGTGCTGCTGACATCCTGATTGATGCTTCTCAGACCGATGAGGATGACGTTCGGGATGAGAAGGCTGCCATCAACCAGAAGATGGATGCCGTCACAGAGGAGCTGCAAGCCAAGACTGGCTCCATTGAAGAAATGTCCCAGAGGCTCAAGGAGTTTCAAGAGAGCTTCAAGAACATTGAGAAGAAGCTGGAAGGGGCGAAGCACCAGCTGGAGATCTACGACGCGCTCGGGCCACAAGCCTGCAGCAACAAGAATCTGGAGAAGCTCAGGGCACAGCAAGAGGTGCTGCAGGCCCTGGAGCCACAAGTGGATTATCTGAAAAACTTCACACAAGGTCTAGTAGAAGATGCCCCGGATGGGTCTGACTGTTCCCAGCTCTTAAGCCAAGCTGAGGTGGCTCAGCAGGACTTCAAAGCTGTGAAGCAGAAAGTCAATGACTGCTGCACCCTCATGGAGAGCAAGCTGGAAGGGATTGGCCAATTCAGTAGTCGGGTCAGGGAGATGTTCTCTCAGCTGGCAGACCTCGATGATGAGCTGGACAGCATGGGCCCCATCGGGAGAGACTCTGACAGCCTCCAGTCCCAAGCAGAGGACGTTCGGGCCTTCCTGGGCAAGCTCCACGGGCTGAAGTCTGACATTGAAGCTTCTGAAAGCGAGTGTAAGAAGATGCTGGAGGACGAAGGGAGCCCTGATTTGTTAGGACTGAAGCGTGAGCTGGAGACGCTGAACAAGCAGTGCAGCAAACTGACAGAGAGGGGCAGGAACCGTCAGGAGCAGGTGGAAACCACCCTGGCTCGTGTGGAGGACTTCTACAGCAGGCTGAAGGAGCTGAGCCACATGACAACCGCGGCCGAGGAGAACGAGGCCTTGCAGTGGGTGGTGGGAACAGAGGTGGAAACCATCAACCAGCAGTTGGCAGACTTCAAGGTAAGTCTTCGTGCTCTTATGTTTCTATAAGTGGTGTCTGAAGGTCTGTCTAGTGTTGTGGGTTTTTGTGGAGGACCTCTGGTCTTGAAGGTCTCGCAGCGTCGTTGGTTGTTGCTGTGATGTCAGTGTTCTTGGTGTAGCACAATGTCCTTGCTCTGGAGAATATAAGATCAAGTGCTGGACTTGATGGTCTGTGGTGAAAAGGTGCGGAAAGATTTTGTGGTTAGGAGAAAAAAACCTTTTCCCTGTTCTTGTTGTGATGTGCAATGTTGGCGTGCCAGAACCTTGTGGGCTTGTAGAGGTGGTTGGCATTTTGGTTTTGGGGGAAGGAAGGATGGTTTTGAGTCCATCTGAACCATAAGTTGGCATCATCTAAGAGTCTAGTCCAGACCTGCAGGTCTTTCCACCTGGCCCACCATTCTTGTTTGTTGTTCACTTCATCTGGGCTCCATATTACCTCTATTTTGGGTTCTTTGGGTACAGATAAAGCCACAGACAAACTGTGGGGCAAGGGATATAAAACCAGAACAGGGTTTTGCTGTGGGCTGCTCATGTTTCCATCCAATGGAGACATCAAAACTCGGGTGAAATGCTGAGAGAGGGAAGAGTTGGAGAGTGTGTGATGTTTTAATACAGTATTATGGTGTTGGGTCACGCTGTTACACTACATTAATTATATTAACACTGCTTAGAAATTCTCTTGCTGTGAAACTTCTATTACTGATGTGCTCCATAGCTGGTGATTGGGCTGATTTACATCTGGCTGCTCCTTTCCTGGTGTTAATGGGGGGTGGGAGGGGGACGTGTTTTTTACAGCCATTTACTTTTCATCTCATGGCTAATTGATCCCGTTCCACCACTTAATAGCTCTGTGAAACCTTCACCAGGACAAGGTGTTACTGGTTTGGGGGCTGCCTGTCCAAAAAAAGAAGAGCTGGGAGGTGTTATTTAGAGGGCAAACTCAAACTCCTCTGTTAACTCTTGTGTTGGGTGGTTTTGGATTGAGCTTCTATTGATGGGAAGGGTTTAACTTCCTCGTTAAACACCGTGTGGTCACTTGGAACAAATCTATCCAAAAAGGAGTTTCTCGTCCTTAAAACCAGTGATACTTTGCTGCAGAGCAAGGGATTATTCCTGGCTGAGCAGCTCTCACTAGAAGTGATGATGAAACCCAGAGTCCTGGGCTGGCAGGCGAAGCTTAACCCATCGTGGTGCTTGCTAATGGTCTATATCTCAGTGACCTTGAGGATGAACCTTTAATACAATGGTGGCCAAGGGTGCTTTGGGGTGAGGGGACAATGTGTCCTCACCAGGAGTCATCCCTTGGCCGTTGAGGCCACAGGGTGCAGCTGGGGTCATGGTGTGTGGAGAAATGAAAGTTGCAGCAGCAATGGTGGGGGTTTGCTGTGTAATCGTGGATTCATGCAATGGTTTGGGTGGGAGGGGACCTTTCAATAAAATGAGAATAAAATGGGGGAGAAGTGAGAAGGGTGGATGGAGCAATCGTGGTTACGCAGCAGAATTCCTCCTGTGCAGGGTTCATCCAGAGAAGGAGCATTTCTGCATGAACCATCAGTGTTGCAGAGCAGATCTTTGAAGGCCTCACCTCACAGTTCTCTCTAAGGGAACCTGCCAGCCCAGGTATTGATCTGCACGTGGAAGGACATCACGGTGTAGGGTCAAGGACCATCTGTGATCCTTACATACAGGAGGGAAAGAGGTGGAGAACTCTTGGCTGGGCTCTGGGCGAGGTGAAGAGCTTCTCTTGGTCACACCACCTTTTGTTCTTCAGCACCTAAGACAATATCAGGACTTAGTTGGATTGCAGACAAGCAGCACAGTGTCCGGGGGGAGCAGGGGCAGCTCCTCAGCAGGGACATGGGGACAATGCAGCTGAGCTTGGGGAGGAGGAGGAGGAGGAGGAGGATGGGGTGGCTGCAGCTCTCCAGGAGCGGTCACGGTCTGTCCATCCAGAAGGCTCAAATGGAGGCAGATATTATGTCTTAAGGCATTAATTTTAATGAACATCTGTGTAAATGAGATGCAGATTAGGCAGAGCCCCAGGGCTCCAGGCAAGTTGCCAATGCAGCCCTGACAAAGGTGGGCACTTCTGGACTCATTGTGTCCTGGTTTTAATAAAGAAGATATATTGAGGGCTCTGGTGGAGGCCGTGCACAGATGACTTTCCAAGCACCTTACACTTGAGGCTCCCCATATATTTTTCTTTTCCTGCCTGCAAACACCCTTCAAACTTGCCCCCAAAGGTCACAACCTACAACAACCCCTGAACTTTTGGAGAAGTGCCACCCATGCGTTCCCTCTCTCCCTCCCAGCCCCTTTCCCAGGTCACAGAGGGACTAATCCTGGCCAGGAGAGGGATGAGCCCTCTCCTGCTGGAATTGCTTCTCCTGGCCGGGTTCCTCAAGGGTGGGAGGCTGGGGAGCAGCTGCTGGATCTTGCTGGGAGGGGAAGCTTTGTTTGCAGGAGGTGTTTTGGTTCAGCAGGAGGGTGTGATGGTGGGGATGGCTACAGCAAGAGGCTGAGCCCACGCTGACTCCCGTGGCCATCAGAAGCCAGGATGGTGATGCAGGGAGGACCTGGGGGAAGATAGGTAGGGGCTGGTTTGGAGCACCACGTTGTTAGGGGATTGTAAGAAATGCATCTGGAAGAGACTTAAGGGGTCGTCTAGTTTAGCCCCTAGTTTTCTGGTGAGCTCAAGTGCAGCTGAACAGCATTTCTGTGGTTTGGAGCCTGTGCTTATATGGACATCCTGATGGATGGCCACAGATCCAGCCATGCTCCAGGAGAAATAGCCTGGGCTTAGCTTGTGTTAGGCTGCCAGAGCAAAGGAACCTCATCTTTAATTCCTCGTCTTCAGCATGAGTTTAACTGACTCAAAGAGCCCCATTTTTGTATAAAAGGCTACTAAAAGTTGGAAGAACCTCTCTGTGATCTCCACAAGCATCACACGGCTGAGTCGGGCTCTTCAACACAAGGGACAAGCCACAGCCACCAGCAAGAGCTCCTCGTAGGAGCTTTCAGACTGGGGCATTTCTTCCTCCCCCCTCTGCTGTCAGCTCAGGTTTCTCAAAGGTTACACTAATATGAAATTTTAATGACTGGAATCGAATGAACCACAGTTGAGATGTTACTAAACACAACAGCTACGTTGGTGCAGTTGAGCAAACAGCAGAATTCCCCAGGTATGGAGGAGAGACCGAGGGTCACGTGGAGACCTTGGGGCTTTCTCCAGCATCAGTGATTAGAAGACCCTGAGTTACAACCTTTCTTTCCTCCCAAGGAGTGTGAAACTAAAGCTGTACTTGGATAAAGCTTGTGCCTTAGTGCAAGTGCCTGATCTTCCTTTTCACCCTCCAGAAGCAGAGGTGAGGCTTGCTGGTTTGGAGCCCTGGTGCCAGACAGCCCCAGGCATGGGCTTGTCCTGTCTGGTCAAAGAGCATCCATCAACCTGGGCTGGGGAGAGCTGATGGAATTGAATCCTTTGGTGTTTTTTTGGAAGGTGTCTGTGCTGGGGTAGCTTGGACTCCTGGCTAAGCAAGCTCCAGCCTGAGCTTTGTTTGTCTGTTGTGCAGTGGATTTTGAACTTGACTTTCAAAGCCTGGCTGGTACTTGGTGTTGGCAATTCTGAGCTGGGACCCACCTTGTTGGTTTTGGCCAAACTCTTCACGTTGCCATATTTCACATTCAAAGCAGAGTATCAAAGCCTTGGGTCAAAGATGCTAGCAGAAGGTTTGGGGTTTGCTCTGAGTGATGCCCAGGAATGGAAGGATGATGCTGCCTCCCCATTCGTGTCATGCCATAGAGGTTTTGCTTTGCTGGGACACTTTTCTCCCTGTGATGAAGATGAGAGTTCAACAATTCAAATGTAGGGCCCTGCACCTGGGGAGGAATAATCCCCTGCACCAGTACAGGGGAGAGGTGACCTGCTGGAAGCAGCTCTGCAGAGAAGGACCCAGGAGTGCTGGTGGAGAAGTTCACCATGAGCCAGCAATATGCTCTTGTGACCAAGAAGGCCAGTGGTCTCCTGGGGTACATGGAGAAGAGTGTGGCCAATAGGTTGAGGGAGGTTCTCCTGCCCCTCAGCTGTGGCCTCACTAGGACAGAGCTGGAGTGTTGTGTCCAGTGCTGGGATCCCCATTGCAAGAGGGACAAGGAACTACTGGAGAGAGTCCAGTGGAGGCTACAAAGATGTTGAGGGGACTGGAGCATCTCTGTGCTGAGGAAAGGCTGAGAGCCCTGGGGCTGCTGAGCTGCTGAAGAGGAGTCTTCTTCTCTGGAGAGATTCCAAATGCGGCTGGACCCAATCCTGGGCCCCCTGCTCTGGGTGAGCTGCTGGAGCTGGGGGGCTGGACAAGATGATCTCCAGAGGTCCATCCAACCCCCACCACGCTGGGACTCTGAAAGCAGGAGCAGGCAGCCTGCCTTCCTTCCGAGCTGTGCCCAACAGCCACAAGCAACTTCTGCGAGAGTCTGGAGCACGTAATCCAAGATGAAACCCAAGGATCAACCTTGACATGACCAAACGGTCGCCGTCACGCTCGGGTCGGTGCAGATGCAGCTTGGCTGACAGGGGAAGACAACCCAGAGCCACCTCTTTGCCCTCCAGCACCTCGCCAGCCCCCTCCCCACGCCCCCCCACCCACAGCTGCAGCGGGCGGTGGGGCAGGGCACAGGAATGCCGGCGAGCCGGGACCTGCCGCAGCTGGCACAGGCTGAGCTGCTCCTCCACCATCTCCCCTCCCAGCACTCATTAAAACCCCACCCTTGCCCCAACCAGAGGAGGAGGAGGGGGGTCTGGTGCATCAGCCATCATGGGTGATGGCTTTGCCATGGGGAGCAGAGGGGAGAGATGGGACTTGGGGCTCCCTCCTCTCTTGATGTGGATTTTCAGGGAGATTTTGGTCTTCTCCTCCTGCCGTGGGTTTTTGGGGAGGTTATTTGAAACCAGAGTTGCTCAACGCAGTGAACTCTGGCACTGTGCCTTCCAGCCAGTGAAGGTTTTATGCTGGACGATGGGGAGAGGGAGAATCCCTAGACAGCAATAGCCAAAGTGGTTTTATTTTAGAGCAGGTCAGGTCGGTCGGGACCCGCGGAGCCCTCGTGCCTCCAGCACCCTCTTTGTCTGCTTAACTAACTAAAAAAAATAGGAAATCAATCCCAGGAGGGGTGATGCAGTGAGTGAGTAAAGCCCTGAGCAGCATTAGTCATCTCCCCATTCAGATGCTGCCCTGTCTAATCCCGCTCCGGGTCCTCCCCGCTTCACCCTGAGTAAAAGGAGCAATTACCCGGCGCTCGCCGCGAGCTCCCCGCGCGCTCGGCTCTCTTCAACGGGCTATTTATGACTCTCTTCATCCCCCATCCTTTCTGACGGGGGAGCTGACTCAACGGTGTGCTCAGAAATTGCTGATCACTGCTCTCCTGGTGCCCCCCCCCAGGTTTGTCCCCTGGTTCTCAGGAGAGGGGGCTGCTGGTGGCACGTGGCCGTGGGGAGCTCGCGGGCATCGTGACCCCCGCGTGAGATGTGGGCATCAGTGGCATTTGATGGGATGGTGACTTGGCTGCCCAGTGCTGTGTGGTGGTTATTTTGGAGGAGGGTTGAATCTGGGGGGTTCTTCCCAGAAGTTTATCCCGTTTCTGTTTGCAGAGTGTGCTTCTCAGCTGGACGGGGATGAGCGTGGTCCCTGATGGCACAAGTGGTGTTCTGTGATTGTCCTTTGTAAGCTGCATGTGTGATGATCCTCTTAAGGGTCTCCTCCAACATAATTGACTCTAAGATTCTACCTCTGGGACTGGCAGCTCTGGTCCTGCTGCTGCAGAGCTGCTCTTGAGGATGGGCAGAGGAAAACCAACATCCCCTCTTGGGGCTGAACTGGAGAGGAGGAACAAATCCATGTGCTGACAAGGGAAGGTATTTACACCAAAGCATTTACTCTCAAAGCCTTAATTTCTTGAGACATCACATTAGCCACCACCAGCAGGCATGTCTGCTCATAGGTGATGCCCGGGCACCCAGCCTGGGACTCCAAGGAGGACTTTCTGGTACCTCCCCACCCAGTTGTATGACTGAAGACCCCATAACTGGGGGTGCATCGCCAGTGGGGGCTCCAGGGCTGGGTGGGAGAGAGGAGGTGGGTTTCTGGGATGGGTCTCTCTGCCACTTGCTGTGCCCCAGCCTGGCCCAGGGTATTTTTAACCCTTCTGTGCCCCCGGAGGAATGCGTGAGGCTCCCGCCAGTCGTCCGGTTGGGAGCAGCTGGGTGGGACTGGGCTGGGAGTGGGGACAGGCTGCACCACGGTGTCTTCTCGTTGAACGCTTTCCAGACCTACTTAAAGTATCTCTGGCTTGTATTTTCAGCATCAGCAACACACGCAAAAATGCCTCCTCTCTGACAGCTGTTAAGCTGCCTTAAAGGCACCATCTCCCCTCGTTGGAGAGGAGGATGATGAATGGGGGGCGAAGAGGATGATAAATGGGGGGTGATAAGCACGGGCTGTGACGGGGCTGTCACCAAACCCAGCTGGGGTGAGTGGTCCAAGCAGATCTGCAGAGTCTTGGAGGGGTTCGGGGTGTTTCTAACCCTGTAATCTGGGGGTGTTGTAAAGAAAGGTGTTTGCACAAGAGGTGCTGGAGCACAAGTGGCCCCTGCAGCCTGCGAGCTCCTTGGAAATAGATTTTATTGCAAAGGGAAGAGTGAAGGTGCCCCTGAAGGGAGCGTTGCTGAGGTGCTTGTTCATCAGTGAGCTGCGGATGGGCTTTGACCTTGACTTGTCAGTGGGCAGGCGAGGAGGCACCAGCACCTCCCTGAGCCCCAGCAAGCTGAGAACAAGAGAGAATTAAGCCAAGAGCTGCCGAGACCAACCGAATCATAGCGAGGCTTTTATTTTTTTTGCCTTTTCTTGACTGTAAAACAATTAGGCTGTGATGAAATGGTCCCTTTCAGGAGCCAGCTTGGGTCACTGCTCTAAAGCCACCCACTTGCAGATGCTTTGGTGGCCCTGCCAGGTCTCAGCAGAGGGACACGGGTGGAGGAATGTCCTCTCGCAGGAGCGCTCGTTAGCTGGTGGTGATGACACTTCGCAGTGTTTCCAGGAGATACTAAAAATACCAGCTTTGCATAAGCCCGGGGAGAGCTGAGGATCCGAGGGAGGAGGAGGAGATGGGAAGCTTTTTGTCTGCAAGGGCTGAGCAGAGGAGGGAGAGGAGCCCGGTCCCAGCGGGACACGGCCGTGGAGCAGGGATCCGTGGGGGAGCGTGTGGTGGAGTGAACACAGGACTTGCCCATCACCCACAGCATCCCAGCGAGTCACCATTCTCCTCCAGGAAAGGGAGTGACTGTGGCCACTGGCTCTGGAGCAGACAGGGGCTTCTCCAGGGAAGGGCTTGGGCTTGGATTAGTCACCGCAGCCATTCAAGAACAATTGCCAATTCTTCTGCTGCAGGAGTGGTTTAAAATGTCTCCCATCCAGAGGATTCTCTGGATGATAACGCACTTACCTCACTTCCTAAAGAGCCTCCAGAGCAGTCTGTTCATCACCCCATCCCTCTGCTCTCCCAGGTTCCTCTGACACTGGGTGAGGAGCAGGTTCTGCAGTTCTCCATTCCCCTGGGGTGGGCAGGGGGGTGGCAGCACCTTGCCCTTGGGTGCTGGGTCACCAAGAGCATGCAGCAGGATGGCCGGAGAGCCCAGGGTGCTTCGTCCACCCTTGTGCAGCACCAGAGCAAAGCTCAGCAGTTGTGGAGGGGAATTTGCAGGAAAACTGGGCAGGTGAGGATAAAAAAGGGCATTTCAGCAGGTTGCATGCTCCTGACCATGAGGACCATGGCATGTGGCTCTACCCTCACAGCTCAGGTTGCTACCAGGCTGTTTTGGGGTGCTCCTGGCAGCCCCAAGCTCTGCAGCAATCAAGCACTGAATGCCACGGTGTGCTGCTGGAACACGTGAGCTCCAGGCTTCGTTTGGGAGAATTATTTATACAACATCTATATTGGCTGCCTTGCAGGGGAGGCAAAATAAAATGGGTTTCAGAACGCAGCACTTGCTGCATCTGTCCCTCCAACCTGCAGAGCATTTCTCTGAGAATCTGGTGTTTAAGCTCTTCCTAAAACTTTTCCAGTGGAGGTGCAGACCCCTGTGGAGCCAGCCGAGGTTTCCTCACACAGCCACGCAGAGAAGAGTCCCCAGTTAACAGGCTACAGGTTTCAAATTGCTCCTGGAGAGATGTGCTGGGTTCTTGCGTCAGGAAGAGCCGTAGCCTTTGAAGAGGGGGATTACGTGGTGGCAGAGGCCTGACGTGAACGGGGTTTGGCGTCAGAGAGGGGGATAAAGGAGCACCCAGCACGGTGGGATGGGATTAAGCTGGGAGCTCGGGGTTTGCCCACGCGGTGCCCAAACAGCAACCACAAAGATTTGGCAAAAGGAGCCACTTTAGGAGGGGAGCAACAGCACTGGAAGGGAGATAAAGAAATCCCTCCGACCTCCTAAGAAATGCAGCAAAGGCTTTAAAAGCCATGAATCCTCTGGTAAAAATCCCAGCGAAACCTAAAAAGCCATTTCTAAGGCAGATTTTGGCTTTCTGCTTTTATTGTAGTGTTTGGGGGAGGCTGAAACCTCTCCAGGTTGCTTCATTGGGCTGGAGGCACTTGGGATTTATCCCCTCTGCCTTGCTTGGACATGGCACCATGTCCCAACCCAGCAGTCCCTCCCGCCACCACCACCTTGGTGACCCTCATGGAGTCAGATATGGGTGACACAGTGACCTACACAGAGTCAGACATAGGGGACATGGTCAGTGAGACCTGTAGGGACCAAGCTGGTGATGCAAAGACAGGAGCTCTTCTGCATCCCGGTGCTGCACTGCCCAGGGCAAGCGGCCACCAAGGTGGAGATTAAAGAAGCTTTGAGAAGAAGGCCCTTGGTTGTACCTTGGGCTCATTAGCAACGTGTCCATCAGAGCTCTTGAGCTGTCTCTGGGCTTTCTTGGTTGTCACATAACACAGGTCCCTCATTTCCAGCTGCTGAGATGCATTAAAAGCAAGCTAAAAATATATTGGTTTCCAAATGCTGCTTTCCCATGTAAACAGTGGCGGGTAGGATGTAACACAGCCATAAACAGGGTGACATCAGCCCGTGACGGGGCAGGCACGAGTTTCCCCTCCGGGGCTGGTGGCCATATCAGGAAAGCTTGAAACCTCCAGGTTCAGGAGGCAAATGGGGTGCTCCTGCTTGGGGCAAGTCTGGGAAAACTTTCAGGTGGATTTTAGCTGAGGGTCTTTGTCTACAAGATGTGGCTGAGGTGGTTCTGAGGCATGAGGGAGGTCTATGTTGGGTGACAGACTTCAGGAGAGCCCTTAGGTCTTCTCCCTATGGTGAGCTGGCTGCTGGAGCATGGTCATCCCAGTGTCTGAGAGCATCCTCCACACCCATGAACCCCAACTTGGGTTTGACCAAAATATGCTGCTAACAAGGCATGCAAAAGGAGCTTTGGTGATGGAACAAAAGCCAGATGAGGGGTCCTGGTGGACCATGCTGCCACCACCACTGCACTGCAGGACCAGCAAGCTGTGAAGTGAGCAGACATGTTCTCCTCAGCTCAGGGCTGCAGCTCTGAAGCTCTATCAGCCCTTTATCTCAGTCCTGGTGCTTGCTGCTGGCAGGGCTCCACGTGCCGGAGTTGCTCAGAGACACCTGAAAGGGCAAATATTGAGATAGGACCTTCGTGTCCTGCCCTGTCCTTCCCTTGCACCAACACAAAGCTCAACTGCAATTCCCAGCACCCTTCACCTTCTGCCCCCATCGCTGGGATGGCACATGGTGGCTTAAAGCCATGACTTGGGGAACCTGCAGGAGCTCCGGCCGGGGTCTTCAGGCCAAGCACAGCAGGTTTTTAATTGGCTTTAGTCCTTGCCGAATATTTTCCCTAATGGTTTTAGGGGCTGGGGGGATGCGGGGAAGGCTTGGCTTGTTGCTGGCACGTGACTCGGTGAGGAAATGGGAAAAGAATTTCTGGCTGTGAAACGGCAGCTCCACGTCGAGATCGTTCCTTCTTCGAAGTGGAACAAAAAAGCCTCCGCGCCCCAGCCCAGATGCCTGGGATTCCTGGCGGAGGGGCCCCGGAGCAGTAACGGTCCCGTTCCACCAGCTCCCGGGGCCAAGGTGGGAGCTGGGGGTGGCTTTGCCAGGGCGCTGGCACCGCACAACCGTCCTGCTCGTGTTGTCTCAGCTGTGCTGGATTAATGATACAGACCAAAAGCTGCGGTGGCCCCCACTGAGGAGAAAAACCTGGGGTTTGGGACCCTCTGGAAGCGTTGGCAGCCAGGGCTGGAGGAAGCTGCTGGGCCAGCCCTGGCTGTCCATCTGTCCGTCCAGGAGGGCTTTGGGGGACAGCTGGAGATGGGCAAGGAGGCTGCTGGGACTCCCCTTCATGCTGTGTCTGCTTGTACACCCCTCCCAGCTCCCTGCACCCTCCTCGCCTCCCACTCTTTTCCTTGGTCATGGTTAACCATGGAAATCAGAAAAAATGGGGTTTCCAGAGATTTCCCAGTGTACAACCAGCCCCGCCGAGCACTTTGGGCCATTTAACAGGTGTTTCTCCCCCATAGCTCCACCAAACATCCCTTCCCATCTCTCCAAAGGGAAAAATCTTTTGAGAACACGGTGCTGGAGCTGCTGCTTAGGCAGCTGGTGCCGGGGCATGAAGGATCCAAGAGCTTGGGGTTGGGGAATCCAGGCTCCCACCGTGGCCATGCCACGACCTTGGCCAAGCCACGATGTTCTGGGAGGCAACCAGGCACCTGCAGCACGGCCAAAAAAATCCAGCTTGTCACCTCTCCCTTGATTCAACCTCTGTGGCCATGGGGGAAGGCTTTTGGTGAAGCTGTGGCACAGCAAAGCGTGGTCTGAGGTCATGTTCTCCCAGCACTGGCACTTTTGGGGTGCACGATGCACGTCGATGCCTTAAGCACCCGCCTCTTGTATTTTTATCCCGATGCTCTAATTCATCCCCGAAGTACCCGGGGGGTGGCTGGTGGGGCGGGTTGTTGCCTGGAGATGCGTGGAGGCTGTTCCAAGCCCTCCTGTTTTCTCATCCCAAGTCTGCGACTTCCCTCGGCATCACTTGGCAGCAGTGATTCACCCCCGCTCGCAACGTGCTCATCTCCTAAACCCAAAGGGTCGGGGTTGGGGGGCAAAAAGAGGATGATGAGGGTCAGAATGGGGTGGGGGGAGTGTGATGCTGGCCCAGAACTGGGGTCCTAAAAATTAGTTCTGTTAGGAAGTGGAGCCAAGTGGCGGGTGGGTTCTTGGCGGAGCGTTGGTAGCGCTGGCTTCGGGGAAGGCAAAAAATGGTACTTCGGGGGGTGGGTTTGGGGGTGATTTAGTA
>VYZX01031950.1:275380-326017 GCA_013401335.1 Brachypteracias leptosomus
AGCAGCGGCCCGGGCGCGCCATGGATCCCGCCGCGCCGGCCGGGGGCTGCCCGCGGGGGCGATGCGGAGCCCCCCGCCCCCGGCCCGGCCGCTGAGCCGCGGACAAAAGGGGCGAGAGCGGCGGAGGAACGGGAAAGGGAAGGGGAAGGTGGCCCCGGTGCGTGTGTCCCGCCCCGTTCCCCTCTCCTCGCCGCGGGGATTCGGTCCCCGCCGCCCCCCTCCCCTCCCCAGCCATGGCCGGGCCCGGGGGCGCGGAGCCGCCGCAGCCCGTTACCGGCCGACGGGAAAGTTAGTGCGAGAGGAGGAGGAGGAGGAGGAAGAAGCTGCAGCCGCCTCCAGCCCCGCTGCTCCCCGTCCCCCCCGCTGGCTCCCGGCAACTTGCGGGATTTCGTGCCGCTCCGACCGCTCTTTGCCATTTTTGGATGCGTTTTACAGCCGATTTTTTTTTCTTCCTGGGGAGAAAGAGGAGGAAAAAAAGCCAAGACCCAGCAGCCTCCCTCCACCGCGGCGAGCCCCCCGACCACCGCGCCGCCACCGGCTGGATTTTGGGGGGCTCTGGTGGCTCCGAGCGTGGAACGACGATGCCATCATGTTTTTGAGACAGGAAACCTCCGAGTTTGCCCTGAATGAAGAACTTCCTGTGTTTAAACTTGTACGAATATCCGCTGACAAGCTCAGTTCAAATGAAAACACGGGAGTCGGGGGGAGAGGCTAATTTGGAGCAGCTGGACTTCCCCGGGCCGGAGAGCGGGGCAGAAGATGCGAGGAGCCGCTTGCGAGACGTGAGCGGTCGGGACAAGTGGAGCCTTTGTTAGCCAAGGACGGACGGGATCATTGGAGAGCTTCAAACTCTTCCGTGGTTTCAGTTGCGAGCGGCGATTGGGGGTATTTTAATCGACGCCGTCACATTTGGATGTTTTTTGCCGATGGATGGGGGGTTTCTAAAGGGGCTGTGGGGATGAGATGGGTTGTTCCGCTGCTCGGGACCGCCGGTCGGGCTGCTGAGCCAGCGCGGTGCTGCCGACGCGCCCTCCCGTCCCCATAGTTTGGGATTAGAGCCTGCCCACGGCGGGGTTGGGACCTGCTGGCCGTGTGATGCTTCCTGCCGTGGTGGGCGAGAGGTTGCCGGGGCGGTTTTGGCATCCCTAAGGACGAGAGCATGGGCAAACCACTGAGCCGGCCAGACTGTTTACGGCAGAACCGCACTTGCCTGGGGAAGGGCGAGGATGAGGATGGTTATATAGAGGATTGCTACGTGCCCCAGCGGTCGATATACGACACGATGAGAATTAACGAGCAAATCGATCAGGGATCAAAGCTCAACCAGCTTTCCAAGAGCACCCTCAGCAAGGGGGATGGCAGCACCATATCCAGCAACGGGACTCTGGGAGCTGCCAATGTCTTTGAGTCCAGGGCGCCCGAACCGAAGAAGTTGGATGAGCGAGTCATCTTTGACGCGCTCAAGCTCAGCAGCGATGTCTCCAAACCAGCACCAGCTCCACCGAGGAGACGACCGAACCCCGAGAGGAAGGAGAACGTCAACCGGCGGTCGTGGAAATCCTTCATGCCACCAAACTTCACCGAATTTGCTGAAAGGATGGGGGCTTCGCTGAGCGAGGTGTCGGAAGCAGGTGCCTCCAACCCTTCCCTGCAGGATAAGCGGGAGTCGAGCGCCCTGCTCACCGAGCACCCCGGCCAGCCCGACCTCGGTGAGCCCATGTCTGAGTCGCTCACCTTGGAGCACGTCTCCAAGTCATCTGGCACGGCGGAGGCTCTGGCAGCCTCAGATGGTTATGGTGGTCCCCGGGATGAACGCCAGGCCCTGCTGAACACCGGTGATGGCCGTGGTCGAGCTGGGGACCTGGCCAGGGCTCGCTGGCTCCCCAGTGCCACCTGGCCACGAGCCAGGAAGAATTTCATCAAGGGAAACCTCAACGATGGGCGCCAGGAGACCCTGGAGGCCTCCGAGTCGGACTGTACGGTGGAGAACGTCAACCTGTCTCCGTGCCTTAGCGAGGAGCTGCTGGATGCGGGACTGGATATTCTCATCACCTCCAATCTCAGGGAGAAAACAGAGTCTGAGCTGAGATTTGAGGAGGACGAGCGCTGGGTGATGATGGAGGAGTGGGAGGAGGCGACGCTGTCAGAGAGAGGAAAGGCTGTTCTGGTGGCAGAGGAGAAGAGGAGCTGTTGCTTGGCAGATATTTCTGAAGAAAGGGAACAATTTGCTGCTCCGGGGGACAGCTCTGCCCCCAGCCCGGGGACCTCCCAATGCTGTGTGTCCCCGGGGGGTGCTGGTGGCCCCCTCACGGGCAGCTTGTGCTGTACTGAGGATGCAGCAGTGCAGGGTGAGGCCGAGGACTTGGCTCCGTGTTCGGAGCGCTCGGCCAGCCCCGTGGTCCCCGAGTTGTCCGACACAGATTCTGTGCAGATGTTCCTGGAGCTAGAGGAGCAGTGCTTGAACGAGGATGAGGATGATGGGGCTGTCCCTGGCCAGGTGGAGGTTCAGGTCTCCCCGATGGACTCGGAGGGGCTGGACCCAGATTCGGGCGAGCTGGCCGGGGCGGTGGTTGAAGTGTGTCAGCACACAGCCCCTTTGGACATCAGCGCTTCGGACTCTGCCGTCGTGTCCGATCTGGAGGACTTTGATGTCACCTGCAGCTCGCAGGTGCTGAGTGCTCTGGAGCCAGCAACAGAGCCCTTCTCAGAAAGGGACACCTCAGCTGTCACCCCGACAGACTCAGATGGCGGGGCCTCACCCAGCCCCGTGGCCGCGGTGGGGCTGGGCTTCCTCCAGCAGTGCTCTCCAGCACCAGTGGAGGAGGTAGAACCTGACCCACTGGTGGACCCAGATCTCATGGACGGTTGTGTGGTGCTGGTATCTGGTGGGATGTTGTCTCCTGAGACAAGTGCACATCCAGCTTCTGACTTGGAGGAAGCTGGTTATCCCAGCACTCCGGTGGGGTGGGGTGAAGATAGCCAAGACTTACTGGTCCCTGATGGAGAAGAGTCACAGCTTCCCGAGGAGACCTGTCCTGGCCGAGTGTCCCCAGCTGGGCTGTCCCCCTGCCAGCCCCCAGCTTCTGACACAATGGTGGAGGAGCTGGGGTCCCCCCCGCAGCACAGCGAGGCTGGCGTTGAGGGGACGGATCCTTTTGGGATCCATCACCTTCTGCCTGTAAGGACTGAGGTTACCAACTGGGATGTCCCAGAACTGGTTTCTGAGGATGAAGCCGCAGATTTGGGATCAGAGAGCGATGGAGCTGAGGGCCAAGCTCATCTGGCAGAGAGGGAGGATGCTCACCATGGTTCTCTGCTGCCTTTGCACGCCGGCTCTGCATCAGAGCCGAGCTCTGAGGCCCCGAGGACATCCCCAGCACCTGGTGAGGACCTCCCATGGCAAACAGTTCCCCTGGGCCAAGGCCTGGCTCTGGAAGAGGCTGCCCACACCGAGGGGTCTCCCGTGGAGGTGGCTGTCACACACGGGGAGGCACCAGCAGCCATCCTGCAGCCAGGAGACCTGGACTTGCTGTTTGCCTGCAGCTGGGAGGGCCGGCTGGTGGCACGGTGCCCTCCCCTGGTGCTGGGTGAGGGGGTCTCACGTGTTGCCAGCCCAACACCACACGAAGAGCTTCCCAGCACGTCACCCGTTGTGGGGCAGCTTGCTCCTGATGCCATCCCATGGGATGCTGGGGAGCTTTCTACTCCAGCCGAGCCACCAGCACCAGGGGACGTGGCTGTCCCAGAGCCCCAGGCTCAGGAGACATCACCAGCCGCTGGGGATCTTACCGTGGATGCTGAGGAACCAGGTATTGACTACCCACCCGCAGATGCCACCACCAGTGCCATGTCCTTGGTGGTGGAAGAGCTTCTGGATGCCCCACCACCGTTTGCTGATGTGCCTGTTGCTGATGTGCCACCACAAGCCGCCGACCCGCTCGATTCCAGTGTCAGGGGTCTCGGTGGTGACCCTGCGCTGCTGGCAGCGGCGGGGCTGCTGGTGGCCTTGGGGGATACAGATGACTTTGCCAGCATGGTTGTGCCACCCATCCTGGAGCACCTACCCACCGAAACACCGGCTTTGGAGGATGATCCCGTTCCAGGAGCACCTGCAGTGGAGGTGGCAGCTTGGGATGCTTGCATGGAGGGTCCCCCCTCCACCTTCCCACCCCTCCTGGAGTGTCCCACCACCCCAGAACTGCTGGGTGCACCCTCCACCACACAAACCCCCCCTGGGGCCGCACTGGGGGACACCCTCCATCCCCCCAGCTATGGGGGTGCCCCTTCCCCAGCACCCGGTGATGGAGAGGTGCCTGTGGGCACGGAAGGACCCCCTGGCACCGCTCTGCTCGCAGAAGGGCCTCCTGCTCTACCAGATGGATTCGTTCCACATAACGAGGTATTTGTTGCTCGGGCGCTCGCAGACGGGGGTTTCAGGCGCAGAAATCACTTTATTTTGTGCTCGAGGGGTGGGTGGGAGATGGGAACACACTCGAAACGCTCCCAGCCATGATCTGCAGGGCTCCAAACAGCCTCCTCCCTCTGGAGTTCGGCCTCAGTTTGGCAGGGAAAAAGTTCCTGGGGGGGGAATTGTGTTTTTATAAGTCAGGGAGGCAAAAGACTATCGCTGCTTGGTGAGCTCAACTAGTGTCTTAAACTTTTTTGGCTCATTAATATACATTATGGTCACTTAGTCATAAATCACAGACCTCAGAAAAACCTTCTCGCCAGATCCTGGTGGGTTGGTTCCTGTCTTTGAAGCAGAAAATATATAAGAAGAGAGAACCTGGTAAAACAAATTGAGTGCAGATAATTCCCATCCTGTGCAGTCCCTGCTTTGTGTAGCTTTTTAAGTGAGGTGCTGAGGCTCTCGAAGGGGTTTGGGTTCTCTCTGGGATTTTTTACCGTGCTGTGCTCATGGCTCTGGCCTGGTGAGACCTCGGTGGTGGAGTTCCCACAGCCCAGCACTGATTTCCTGCCATCTGGATTAGGAGAAATATCACTAAGAAGACATCAGAAGTTAGTCAGCCCCCAAATTCCCGAGCCGGTAGCAATTACTCATCCTTTGAGCTTTGCCACTGGTTGGAGAAACGCACGTGGAGGGGCTTGATGAGCTGCTTTGCCAACGGGGGGTCCGTGTGAGCCTGGGCTGGGGCACCCGGTGTGCACCTTGGCGAGGAAAAAGAATCATCAGGTTCTTGCTGTTGGACAAAATTAATTGCTTTGGTGTCAGTGTCCTTGCTGATGGAACCCGTATTTTATATTCAGCATCTGCCAACCCCACAGGTCTTGCTCAAGCCATTGGCAGCTCTGGATCTGCCCCTGTATGATGCTGGTTCTTCCCACCTCTGTGTTTGGCAGTGGTGGGGTTAAGGAATGTGGCCAGCCAGGAGATGAGGGAACCAGAAAGTGAGGGGATGCTTGGGAAGCATTTGTGGGAGCTGTGGTGGAGCAGATGTCCTTCTGCTCCCCAAGATGTCTGTCCAGCTGCTCCCCCAGGCAGGACACCTCGTTCTGCGCCTTTCCCTGCCCCAGCAAAGGGTGTACATTAAATATTTGCTTCAGAGCTGAGTCACAGGTTAATGAACTAAATCACTGGAACCTTTTATGTGCAAAGAAAACCAGGCGTGTTGGACGTGCCCAGTCCTCAGGCCATTAGTGTGATTAGCTTTGTAACGATCCGTGCCCAACCTCGAGCTCTTGGGCCATGGCTGCAGGTAGCCATGCTCTGATGGCCAGACTCGTGGTCTGATGGCCACTCGTGCTCTGATGGCCACTCGTGCTCTGATGGTTGGACTTTCTGCAGGGTTCCCTCCCTGCCTGGCTGCTTCAAATCCTTGGGAGTTTGTTTTTGCAGCGTGTGGAGGGCTCCAGACCCTGCCCAACATGCCAGACTTATCAGCCTGGGCCTTTTGTGGGTTTGGCTGCTCCAACAGCCGCTCCATCTATAAACAGTAACAGGAGAAGCAGCCAGGGAATCAGTGATTTCATGTCACCCTTTATTTGTTACCACCATGGCATAATTCTCTCTGAGCAAACAGCTCTGGACAGTGTCTGCCAGCGCACCCTTCGCTCCCTGCCCTCGAGCTGCTCAGCTCTCATGGGAAGAAATAGCTTTTCTTTTTTTATTTTTCAGAAAATGAGGTCTCTTGCTCAGGCAGGGGACTTTTTATGCGTGTTCAGGGGGGTTTGTGTGTTTGGGGGTTTTTTGTATTATGGGTTCTTTGCCTGCCTTGTGCTCCTTAGGAGGTAAAGTGGTTGCCAGGTCGCCAGAGCTGTGCCAGCCACGAGCTGCTCTGCTAGGAGAGGTTTTGCCTCCCAGTGGGAATTTTTCAGTGCCATTAATGTCCCTATATTCCCTGGCACGTGAGGAGGAGGAGGAGGCACGCTGGAGAAAGTAGCTGGCTGGCTGTGATCCCCTCCTCTTCCCAAAGAGAAAACATTTTGATGGAGCCAAGGGCTCTAATCCTGCCCAGCACTGTGTGACCCTTGCTCTGGATGGTCTGAGGGACCAGAATGAGCAATGAAGGACTCAATCCCTTTTTTTTTTTGAGGCTCATGCTTGGGAAGCAACAGGCTTGTCCCTTGGGATGGAGCTGAGAGGGACCTGCATGGTCCTCAGCTGGTGGTTCCAGCAGATCCAGGGCTCTGATAACAAGCACTTATCTCCTTCACGGAAACAGGATTTTCCCTCCTGCCTCTCCTGACAATGGGGAGCTTCATTCGCTCTCCTCCCCCTTCCCTATCAAATCTTTTTCGGTTTAAAAAGCTTTTCCCCACAGGATTCCCAGGCAGGACCATGCCAAATATGTGGTGCAGTTAACGACCAGCACATTAATTGCCTATTGCCTTTGTCTTTCGAAATACAGGCAGCTTCTCAGTGCCTGTAATTCCGTGGTTAACAAAACCCATGTGATGTCAAGTCCCTGCTCTCAATAGCATCACTGTGAGAATCGCTTCGGGTTTTTCCCCAGGAGCTTTCTTGCCCAATCCCAGGGCTGACCAGAGCCAATGCTCTCATTTCTTCCCTGATTTACTTTCTCCACCTCACTCCAACGCTGGGAAAAAAGGGGATTTACTCATTTAAAAGCAGAGGTTGATGTGTACAGGTCCTGGGCTGTGTCCTGCCTGCAACTTCTGTGTCACTGGGTCAAGGCAAGGGAGGAGTTTAGACAAACTTGCACAACTCATAAAATCAGTGCAAGCAGCTGCTGCTGTTTCTCTAGAGAAGAAAACCTCTTGGATCTGTTGAATGAAGGAGGGGCTTTAAGAGCAGCTCACGGGTTATAAACACTTTTTCTCTCCCACCTTTCCCGTCCTCAGCTGTTCCAGAAGGAGCAAGTGGATCCTCTCCAGGTAAAGCTACAGCAAGTCAATGGAGTCGGGCAAGGACTCATCCAAAGTGCCGGGAAAAACTGTGATGTCCAAGGGCTGGAACATGACATGGAAGAAATCAACACCCGCTGGAACACCCTCAACAAGAAGGTCAGAGCATGGAGAGGGGCTGTAACTGTTTTCTCTCAGCCCTGCTGGGGTCTAGTAGAAGAAGAGGGTCATGAACAGGGAGCTTGAGGCTCTGGTGTTGGTGCATCACCATCCTGACCATGCTGTGGGGTTGTGTTTGGGGTGCAGGTGGCCCAAAGAGTTGCTCAGCTACAAGAAGCCCTGTTGCACTGCGGGAAGTTTCAGGACGCCCTGGAGCCGTTGCTGAGCTGGCTGGCAGACACCGAGGAGCTCATCTCCAACCAGAAACCTCCCTCTGCTGAGTACAAGGTGGTGAAAGCCCAGATCCAGGAGCAGAAGGTGAGCAAGCACGGGGCAACGGTTGGCTCGAGGGGAGGGGAAGCTCTGGGCAGCAGGACAATATTTTGGGGGTCCAGCCATAACAGATGTCCAAGCAGGTGTCCAGGTGTAGTGAGGCTGTCCACAAGCCTCCTTCTTCCATGGTGGATCTTCTGGTTCCCCACATCTTGATGGAATAAACATCCAGCTCGTTTGCCCACACTCTCTATCACCAGCATCTAAATCACCAGTGATACTTTCTCATCCCACTGCTTCTTGAAGTTTGCTGCTGGTTTTGCTGGTCAGCCGTGTTTTTCCAGCCCTGAGTTTTGTTTGTGCTGGTGATTCTGCTGCGTCAGGAGCAGGCTGGTGTTTGTAGGGCCTGGGTTGGGTATTGGAACAAAAGGAACAGACCATAAGGAGCAGGCTGAGGCGTTGCCGAGATAACAGCCCCGGCCGGCGCCTGCCCTCCTCAGCAGAAGGATGGAGGTTCAAGTGTGGTCGTGGTAAAACATTTTAGAAATGAATTCTTATCGAGGCTTGGCCCGATGTATTGAGGCTTTGAAGAGGAAGTTTATTTCAAGGGGAAAGTTAAAAACTTGATCTTGATAAGTCCGGGGTGGAGGGTGGTGGGGAAGCCTCTGAAAAGTTTCTCTGGCGCACAAGTGCTTTGGATCTCTTTTAGAATAGAAAATTTCAGTGGGAAGAGACCTACCATGGCCTTCTAGTCCAACTGCCTGACCACTTCAGGGCTGACCAAAAGTTAAAGCATATTATTATATTACTTTAATTTCTTTTTTAACTGGTTTTTGGTGGCAGAGGCTGCCCCACTGGCCTGCCTTTGGTCCCAGCCCCTTTCCTCCGGCGGTTTTCAGCCACAATTAGAGATTTGCTCTCTCTGAGGGCTAGAAGAGGTTCCGCTGATCCCGTGTGATAACTTTTATCCTCCTCTGTTTCTCTGTGGATGCTAAAGCTGCTGCAGAGGCTCCTGGACGATCGCAAAGCCACCGTTGAGATGATCCAGGCGGAGGGCGGCAGGATCGCGCAGTCGGCCGAGCCCGCGGACCGGGAGAAGATCGTGGGGCAGCTGGAGAGCCTGGAACGCCGCTGGGCAGGGCTGCTGGGCAGGGCAGCTGGCAGGTGAGGGCTCTGTCCTGCCAGCCACGACCTCGGGGCCAGCTCCTCCAGCCATTCCCGGTGTCCCGGAGCTCGGGGTCACAGCACGTGGGGAGCTGGCGGAGGTGTCGGTGCAGATACATCCTGGAAACAGCTGGAAAACATGAGAAATCAAAGGCTGTTTGGGAGAGGGGTTGATAGCGGTGGTTTACAATGGCAGGGAAGAGCTCAGATTAAATAAATTCCCTGCAGGGGAGGGATGTTATTTTTATTCCTTTAAGCGTTAGCATTTAGCTTTAGCAGCAACATCCTGTTGACACCTTTCTGCTGCCTGAATCTCATTTAGGAGTCGCTTGTTGCTACATAAGCTAATATTTGAGGTTATAAAGTCACTTCTGAGGGCCAGGCTTGACCTCCCAGTGTTTTAAATCACTGCCAACGAGATAGACTGTCCTTCTAGGACTTGTACCAGTGCCAGGCTGTCAGTGAAGAGAAGCTCAGCAGCTCTGAGACACCAAGAGCCCAGCCACAAGCTGACGGTCTCCAAGATAGGGATAGGAATGGGAAAAAAGCAGGAGAAGGGGGGGATAAGCTGGACCCTGAAGGCACAGCAGCAGGAAAAAGCTTATTTTGCCATTTCTCCACATGAAGGTTGGACTTGATGATCCTAGAGGTCTTCTCCAACCTAAATGATTCTATAATTTTGAGGTTTGCCTTTGCAGCTTGTGTGACATGATGTCTCACCTTGCTCTAAACAAAGCTGCTTTGGATCCCTCTTCCTAATGTTCCAAACTGCTTCCCCAGCCTGGCTCCAGTGGGGAGCTGCTCCTTAGTGATTTATTCCCACCTGCAGGCAGAAGCAGCTGGAGGACATCTTGGTCCTGGCGAAGCAGTTCCATGAAACCACGGAGCCCGTGGTGGACTGGCTGTCGGTGACGGAGAAGAAACTGGCCAACTCAGAGCCCATTGGCACCCAGACTGCCAAGATCCAGCAGCAGATCAGCCGGCACAAGGTAGGACCCGAGCAGGAGCTGCTGGGGGAGGTGGTTGGTATCAGGGCCCACGCAGGTGGTTGGTTCTGCCATAGTTGAAGGAGGTTTTTTGGCATAAGTGAGTATTGGAGGAGTTACCCAGGCTGCTTTATCCTGAGAAGGCTGCAAACCCTGGCCCACCAGTGTGGGTAAATATTACACTAGTGTCTTTGCACCTCGCAGAGAGTGTATCTAGCTCTGGATAGAAACCCATCCCTGTTCTTGTGTTTTCTTTAAACATCTTTAATTTTGATGCCATATCGCCATTCATGGTTGGGTTTTGTGTATGTATATCTTTTATTTTGATGCTGTTTCCCCATTCATGGGTGGGTTTCATGTATATCTTTTATTTTGATGCCATATCTCCATTCATGAATGGGTTTTGTGTATATCTTTTATTTTGATGCCATATCCCCATTCACGAATGGGTTTTGTCTATGTATATCTTTAATTTTGATGCCATTTCCCCATTCACGGGTGGTGTGTATATCTTTTATTTTGATGCCATATCCCCATTCATTAATGGGTTTTTTCTATGTATATCTTTAATTTTGATGCCATTTCCCCATTCACGGGTGGGTTTCATGTACATCTTTTATTTCGATGCCATTTCCCCATTCACGGGTGGGTTTCATGTACATCTTTTATTTCGATGCCATTTCCCCATTCACAGGTGGGTTTCATGTACGTCTTTAATTTTGATTCCATATCCCCATTCATGAGTGGGTTTCATATATATCTTTTTTATTTTTATGCCATATCCTCATTTACGAATGGGGTTTGTTTATGTATATCTTTAATTTTGATGCCACATCCCCATTCACTTGTGGGTTCCACGTACATCTTTAATTTCGATGCCGTTTCCCCGTCCCCGTATCTCCTCCACACTCACTCCATCCATTCCCCCTCCTTCCCCTTCGCCCGTTGGTTGGTTTCACCCATCGTTTTTCACTCATCCTCCCTTTTCTGTTGTCCGCTTTATCCTCCCACCCCTCAGGCTCTGGAGGACGAGATAGAAAGCCACGCGGCCGACGTGTCTCGGGCGGTGGGTGTCGGGCAGGCCCTGTCCTCCCTGAGCTGTGCCGCCGAGCGGGGGCTGCTGGCGGAGAAGCTGGAGTCCCTGCGGGGCCGCTTCGGCGAGGTCCGCGAGCGGTGCTGCCGGAAGGCAGCGCTGCTGGGCCAGGCGCTCTCCAACGCCAGGCTCTTTGGGGAGGAGGAGGTGGAGGTGCTCAACTGGCTGGCTGAGGTGGAGGACAAGCTCAGCTCAGTAGCCGTAAAGGATTTCAAACGGGACGTCCTGCAGAAGCAGCATGCCGACCAGCTGGTATTTCCTGGTTTTGTTTTGTTCTTTTCTTTGCCCTCTTTATGTTGGTTTATCTGGTTTTAGTTTCGTTCTGGCCTGACTTTAGTTTGGCTCCTGAGTTGGGGTTGATCTGTGGGTGAGACACAACCCAGCAACAGGTTGTGTTCACCGAGGTGAACCTGGCCCACCTGTGTGAGGCCCCAGCTGCCCTCAGGTGGTCATGGTTGGGGTGGTGGGTGAGGCTGGAGATAGATCAACCAGGAACTGACCAGTTTGGGAGAAAACAAGGAGCTGATCAGTTTGAAGAGAGTTTCTGGGGAAGAGAGATCCTATTGGGGCCAGTTGGAGTGGTTCCTGTTGGGGTCACTTGCTGAACTCTCTCTCAGTGGTGTGTTCCCCCTTGGCTGATTCAAGTTAGAGACAAGCAAACAGGTAAAGAATAGAAGATGAAGTTCTGCTGAGGGGATGTTGCTGAGTTTGGTGTTGGTCTGAGGAAGAAGGGAGCTGGCAGCACAAAATTCTGTGGTTTCAGCTTGTTCCGCTGCTGGTTCTCTTCTAGGCTTGGAGAAGCATAAAGAGGTTGCATCTGGTAAAGACAATAACTGTGGCCCCAAAAATGGGTGTCCTGAGGGGGAAAAAACTTCAGATGATTGGTTTGCTTTGTGAACAATGTTTGACGAGCTTGGCCACCCCCTGCCTTTAGGAAGCTGGATGCTGTTTCCAAGAATGAGAGCTTGAAAAGCCTGGTGGGTTTTCTGAGCCAGGCTGGCCACCGAGGCAGCCGTCTGCTTCCACTCCCCGGGGCCCTGTGAGCTCTTCTAGGGGTGAGGTTGTGTCTAAGACAAGGGCAAGGTCTTTGGAAACAAATATCCAGTGGCTTGGGATGGGTTTGCTCTAAGATTTGAGACCTTGATAGGGACAATCTTTTAGCAGGGCCTGTTGTGACAGGACAGGAGGTGGTGGTTTAGAGGGAGATTTAGACTAGAGAGAAGGAAGAAATTACTGATGCTGAGGGTGATGAGAGCCTGTCCCAGGTTGCCCAAAGAGGTGGTGGCTGCCCCATCCCTGGCACCATTGCAGGGGAGGTTGGTGCTCTGAGCAACCTGCTCTAGCTGCAGATGTCCCTGCTCCCTACAGGGGGGTTGGACCAGGTGACCTTGAAAGGTCCCTTTCCACCCAAACCATTCCATGATTCTTTGGGTCCCAGAAGTCCCAGTAATTCCTATAGAAGGAGAACATTGACTAGACAAGTATCAGATCTGTTGTCCATCCTTCCCATGCTCAGTAGGAGCAGTTGATGCTCTCCTTGTCATCTCTGGCTGGCAGGACTCAGGGACCTGCCCACAGAAGGGTGACTCCCTTTTCCTTCCTCTCCAGGCTTTGAACGAGGAAATTGTGAACAGGAAGAAGAACGTGGACCAAGCCATTAGAAATGGACAAGCTCTTCTGAAGCAAACCACAGGTAACACAAAGATCTGGACACACCCTGGCCAGGATTGAGGGTCTGGGAAGCCCCCCATCCTCCACATGGTCTTCCCCGGGAAGTCCACACTCTGCAGTGATACTCTGGGGGAGGTTGTTGTCCCTCAGGTCTAATTTCCTTGCGGATAATCCCAAAGTAGCCATTTGGCATCCAGACTTGGATGTGGAGCCTCAAGTGCTCCCACTTAGGAATTGGTTGGACTTGGTTAGTCCCAAGTGCTGTTCTCAGAGCTTCGGGTGATTCCCACCAGCAGCGTGGAGATGCTCAGCTCTGAGCAGCCCTGCAATGCGAGGGAGGGTTTTCTCATTACATCCAGCTGCTAAATCACATGGAAAGAGGGTTAAAAATACCCCCAGACCTTTCCTAATATTGCTTTCCCATACTGAGCAGTTGTTGCTGTTGCCATGTGGGTGTAAGTTTGTGTTTATGAGTGGGAAGAAAGGTCGGGGCGATGTGTTTCCTTCAGATGTGGTGTGCTCAGAGCAGATGTACAGCCCTCTGTCCTTGTGGGAGCCGTGTAGCAGGAAGAGGGATTACACAGAACTTGGCTTCCAGCTTCTTGTCCTCTCGGAAACAGCAGTAAAGAGTGAGCTGGCTGTTTTCCCTCAGCGTGGTGACATGTTAGTTGAGTTGCTGGTGGCTTTGGGGCTTGTGACAAAGCCAGGCTTTATATCTTCCTTCCTATCCCAGGGAGGAGGCTGGTAGAAAACATCAGCTCTAAGAGTAGCTTCCTGGCTGTAAAAACAGGCTGAGAAGTTGCACTGGTATAAAGTGAGGCTGAAATTAGCTATTTAAAATGGGGAGGAACAGGGTGAGTGGTTGCTCAAACCTTCCTGCAGCCCCCCCCCAGCCCGGCATCACTTGTCCCTTGCTGCTGTCCCACAGGGGAGGAGGTGCTGCTGATCCAGGAGAAGCTGGATGGGATCAAGACCCGCTACTCGGACATCACTGCTGCCAGCTCCAAGGCTCTGCGGACGCTGGAGCAGGCTCGGCAGCTGGCCACCAAGTTCCAGTCCACACACGAGGAGCTCACCAGCTGGATGACCAAAGTGGAGGACGAGCTGGCTTCCAGTGGGAGCCAGTCCCCTGCTGGCGAGCAGATACCCCAGTTCCAGCAGAGGCAAAAGGTGAGGATGGGCAGGAGTGGGATGTGAGGGTGGGAATTGGCTGAGGTTCAAGATATGTCACCAGGAGAGTGCTGAGAGGGACACATGTCCGTGGGTGCTTTCCACAGGAGCTGAAGAAGGAGGTGATGGAGCACAGGCTGATCCTGGACACGGTGAACGAGGTGAGCCGGGCGCTGCTGGAGCTGGTTCCCTGGCGAGCCCGCGAAGGGCTGGACAAGCTCGTGTCCGACACCAACGAGCGCTACAAGCTGGTCAGTGACACCATCAAGCAGAGGGTGGAGGAGATCGATGCTGCTATTCAGAGGTCTCAGCAGGTAATTTAATAACCTTGCCGGAGGCTGATGGGTTTTCTTGGGAAGGTGGGAGTGAGCAGCTCAGCACCACTCCAGCCCACACAGCATGAGGGCAGTGGGCAGGATGGTGAGTGTGTCCCAATGGGAGGGCCAAATCCCATCAGGAACATCAAGAAATGAAGCACAGGGCAGCGGGGCTGGTTTCTGACCTGTCCTCTTGTGTGTGGCTTGGTTCAGATAACTCTGAAGCTGCCTTATCCTGCCTGTGGGAGCTTTGCTCGCGTGGGTGATGTCAATGGTGTGAAACCGATGACAGGTGACTTTCTGGCCTGGAAAAATGTCATCCCCTGTTGTGATAGCACAGGGATTTGTTCCAGGCGAGCAGTTCTCTCAAAAAAAAGGCTTGTTCTGCACGGGCTGGAGGCTGCAGAGCTCTCTGAATAGCAGCCCTGGCTGCCTTTGAGCGCTGACTCCACAAAGCTGAACATGCCAGTAAAATGGTGTGAAATAGAGACATCCCTTCCCCTGGGAGCAGGGAGGGTGTAGGGAAAGGTAGAGCTGCTCCACCACGCTCTGGTGCACCAGGCACCTGGGGTACAGTGATGCTCTGTGCCCCAAAACCATCGGCAGCAGCAGCCACTGGGGGTGGGTGAGTGGCTGCAGCTCATTTGGGAGGGGGTCATGGAGTTAGAAACCTGGGTCCTCTCATGTCTCCTGGTTTTCTGTGTGCTCCATCACTAACGTGCTCTGTCTGTCCTCTCCCACGTGCCAGTACGAGCAGGCAGCTGATGCAGAGCTGGCCTGGGTGGCCGAGACCAAGAGGAAGCTGATGGCTCTGGGTCCCATCCGCCTGGAGCAGGACCAGACGACGGCTCAGCTGCAGGTGCAGAAGGTCCGTGGTCCTCACTGATGGAGGCATGGGGTGGGCAGTGAGGAGGGATATGATTTGGGTGATGGGCTGGGCTTTTTGGGGTCAGCTGTACCTTGGAGAGGCTTTTGGGGTTTGTAGAGCTGGGCACAGGGTACCAGGAAAGATGCAGCGCTTGAAGGGCCACAAAAGTGACGTGAGGTCTGGAAGACCAGGCTGGGAGAGTTGGGATTGTGCAGCCTGGAAGAGAAGGCTCCAGGGAGACCTTCTGGTGGCCTTTCAGGACTTCTAAGGGGTCTGTCAGAAAGATGGGGACAGACTTTTGAGCAGGGCCTGTTGGGACAGGACAAGGGGAGATGGCTTTAAACTAAAAGAGGGAGATTTAGATGAGATAGAAGAAAGATATTTTTGACACTGAGGGTGGTGAGAGCCTGTCCCAGGTTGCCCAGAGAGGTGGTGGCTGCCCCGTCCCTGGCACCATTGCAGGTGAGGTTGGCCTCTGAGCAACCTGCTCTAGTTGCAGATGTCCCTGCTCCCTGCAGGGGGTTGGACCAGATGACCTTTAAAGGTCCCTTCCCACCCAAACCAGGCTGATTCTATTTGTTCAGTTAAGAGGAAAAATGAAGGAGAAAGGATTTAGAGAAATGAAATGTTGGGTTTCTAAAGGAAAAAGTCTCCTCTATGTTTGCAGGAGCTGAAACCTTTGTCCAGCCACTTAGGGCTCTTGCCTGGGCTCCCCTCAAGAGCTGCTTCTCCTGAAGGCTTTTGGATCAAGCTCTGCTGGGGTCTTGCAGGCACTGGCAGCAGGAAGGGGTTAGAGAAATGTATATATTGATTAATGAGGGTGCTTTTACATCGGCTTTTTTGCTCATTGTTCCTTGCAGTGGGGGACTCCACATTTCCCTCCTGGCAGCCAGACGTGGAACAAAGAGACGCTGGGGTGGTTTTTTTTTTTTTATATCTTTGAGATGAGCTCATGCCTGAAAGAACGTGCACTTTATTTAAACAGCCCCTTTCTTCCCTTCCCAGCCTGGGCAATCAGAGCAGCATACAGGCTTATTGGATTTTATTTAAAAAAAAACACAGAAGGAAAATAAGACTTTGTTAGAAGGGAGGGGGACTGAGCTGTGGAGCATTGAGTTAAATTGAGCTCAGCTTGGCTTCCTGCTGTTAATCGTGTGGACCTTGGGAATGGCAAAGTTATTGGTAGATGCATTTCTGGAGAGCATCATTTTGGGGGTTAACGTGTTCACTGACGAAGGGAGGTGAGGAGCCTGGGTGTGGAAGTGGCCTGGTACCTCCTTTTAGGAGCTGTTTTTCAGACCTTTGAAAGAGAGAGGTTGATGTAGATGAGTCATGAGCAAAACCTGCAGCAATCTGCATTTCCAGGCAGCTTTTCAGCCCGGTGCTGAGTTTTGCAGGGTCTCTGGTGCCTGCAGGAGGGTCCCGGGGATGGGCAGAGGGGGGAGAGGTTGGGCTTTGCCTCTGATTTCTTGCCTTTCTCTGGACCTTACCTTTCTGCAGGCTTTTTCCATCGACATCATTCGGCACAAAGACTCTATGGATGAGCTGTTCAGCCAGCGCAACGAGATCTTTGGGACGTGTGGGGAGGAACAAAAAGCTGTTCTCCAGGTGAACCTCCCCGTGCTCTTGACTGTGGCTGGGGAGCCAGGCGAGCGCTCAGCTCGAGTCGTTCAGAATTGCTCCATCTTTAGTCATTCCCACCAGCCTCAGCAGAACTCCCTTTACATTTATTACTTTCTGTTATTGCATATTTTTATAGCAGCGCTTGGGGATGGGGTGGAGGGGGCAGGGGAGATTTTTTTGCGGCTGCTTTAATTGGAATTACAGCTTGAGCGCGTGGAAGGCCACCAAAGGCACCTCCTGCTCTTCCAGCTCACAACGTGCAGCTGGCCCTTCTCCTGGGCCCTTTCTCTATAACCCTCCTCCCTCTGTTCTCCTATTTTTTAAGGAGAAAACCGAGTCCCTGGTGCAGCAGTATGAAGCTGTGAGCCAGCTCAACTCGGAGCGTTACGCGCGCTTGGAGCGCGCCCAGGTCCTGGTCAACCAGTTCTGGGAGACCTACGAGGAGCTGAACCCCTGGATTGAGGAGACTCAAGCCCTCATCTCCCAGCTGCCTCCTCCAGCCATCGATCACGAGCAGCTCAAACAGCAGCAGGAGGACATGAGGGTAAGAGGATGTGATGTTTGCACCTCCTGCCCCATCAGTTCTACCTTAAATGGAGGTGCAGGGATGAAAATGCCTTTTTTTCCTGAATTTTTAAATTTTTTTTCACCATCCTCTTCTTTTTTGGGGATCCTGCCTGTGTTATACAAGCGTGCCATGTAGTTTTCTTACTGAAACACAGATTGCACCCAAGGGAGCTTGGCTGCCCTCGGATCTCCTGCCTGATTGTCTCAGGGAATAAACCACATTGTGCTTTTAGGGTAGAGAGCTGCAAAGTGTTTGCTCTGTGGGGTGCCCTGTGGGGCTGTGAGGAGGGTGAGGAGCCAGGGGTGCCAGGGGAGGACCAGTGCCAGGGGACGTGCAGAGCCATGCCCATCTTAGGAAGAGCCAAGTGCCATGTGCTTGGCAGATGCTGGGTCAAGAAATCCACGGTGTGAGTTCACCCCCAGATAAAATCGCTGCTCTTGGAGTGTTGCAGGAGAAAAACAGACAGAGGCTGTCAATAGATTTCTAAACAAATTTTTCCTCTATTCCCTAGCAACTGAGAGAGTCCATTGCTGAACACAAGCCTCACATTGACAAGCTGCTGAAAATCGGACCCCAGCTCAAGGACCTCAACCCTGAGGAAGGGGAGATGGTGCAGAATAAATACTCCACGGCCGAGGCCATGTATGCCAGGATCAAGGAGGAGGTGTGCCAGAGGGCTCTGGCACTGGATGAAGCTGTCTCCCAGTCCACCCAGGTATGCTGGGCTGTGAAAGAGCCCAGTCTGCTTATCTCAGTCCCCTGGGGAAGCCACGTGCTTTGAGATGTGGTTTTATTCTGTATTGTAAAACCCTTGGTAAGGTACGACAATGGTCAGACACCTCCAGGGGAGTTTCCTGCCCTCAGCTTCCGCAGCCAGCACTGGGGAGAAGGTGTTTGCATCTTGATGGAGTAAATAGGGTAATAAACTTTTACAGCCTCAATAATGATGCTCGTTCAAAGGGGCTGGTTTGGCATCCGCCCAAGGTTGGAAGGGCCCCCAGGAGTCTCTTTAAAGAGCTAGAGAGATAAGTTCCATTCCTGATAAGCTCTGTGTGCAGCCAACGGCCAGGGGATCCTTTGTATGGGAGTGTTAATGGTCATCTCCAGGGTCTGGGCACCTCCAGAGAAGGTCGGTGGCTGCAGGAGCAGAGATACAAAAGGAAGGGCAGAGGCTGTAGGTGATAAAAGCCAGAAAGGGGGTGAAGAGTTTGTGCCCCTGAGGGTTTATAACCCCCAGTAACGTTTCATCTCCCCCCCCCCACCCCGTGTTACCGTAGCACAGTTGTTGTCACGTCCAGGTTTTGATTCCTGTATTGTGTAGTCACTTCTTGTGGTTTGCACTTGTATTAACTCCGAGTTTTTCCCCCCCACACCCCCCTCCCCTCTCATCTCTCACTCCCTCCCATTGTGGAATGTGTTGTCTGTGTGTGTTGCTGCCTGTGCCCGTCCTCCCCACATGGTCCCATTTCATTCTTGTGTTGACTGCGTCCCACCATTGCAGATTACAGAGGTAAGACCCCCCCCACCACCCACCTCCCTTTACACTGATTCTATCTTACACCCGGATTTTTCTTTCTGGTCCATGCACAGCTCAGCAAAACGTGCTTCAAAATTAACCTGAGATCCCATTTCTGAGATGGCTTTGGTTGCGTTGCTGCCTGGCCTCAGCCATGGCCAGCTTCTGCTGGGGATGCTTCCTGCAGGGCAGAGGGGGTTTTATTTTAATTTCAGAGCATTTTTTGGCTCTAGCTGGACTGGCTGGTTTGCTCCTGCTTGTTGGCTGAGCCAGCGTCCCCCTGATCAACTTTGCTCCAGGAGCCCATCTCCTCTCTGCTGTTGGAGCCTGGGGCTTGGTGAACCCCAACGCAGAGAGGAACCAGCGCTGGCAGAGCTGCCCTCCTCACCAGCAGAGATGGTTTGGGTTCTTTAAGGCCAAAGTTGACTTTTCTTTTCAAAATAACCATAATAAACCCTGCTAGACCCCCTTCCTCTCTCCCTCCTGGCTTCCTGGCCCTGCTTTGGTTGAAGCCCCAGCTCCACAGCAGCTCGCTGCTCCCCATGCGCATGTAGCCTCCACCATCTCCTGCTGTCCTTGCTGGGCTGGTTTTCTTGCTGGCAGAGATTCCCATCAGCACCAAACACGAGCCCTTCTCCAGCAGCATGGATGCTCACACCACCAGGATTGGGTTTTCTTGCCTCAAGAAGCAGGACAGCCACCAAAAAACCCCTGAATTTGGTGGGGTTGGACCTGGTGACCAGTGGCTGCCATGTTGCCAGCTCTGTGGGGTCGGTGTGGCTGGTGTTTGGTTTGAGGTGGTGCAGCCTGGGGCTGCTGGCAGTGGAGGAGAGCAGAGGCAAGGCGTGGGCAGGAGGCTGCACGTTTCATTGCTGCTGCAGACCATGGTTGTCCTCTCCAAGAGGCCGCTGAGCTCAGCGCTAGGGGCTGCTGCACACAGTGATGTTGCTTGATCTCAGTGCAGCCTTGCTCGACCCGACCCCGCTTTGTCCTGATGGATTTGCTCCCCTCCAGTTCCACGACAAGATCGAGCCCATGCTGGAGACCCTGGAGAGCCTCTCGTCCCGCCTGCGGATGCCCCCCCTCATCCCCGCCGAGGTCGATAAGATCCGGGAGTGCATCAGTGAGAACAAGAACGCCAGCGTGGAGCTGGAGAAGCTGCAGCCTTCCTTCGAGGCCCTGAAACGCCGCGGGGAGGAGCTGATCGGCCGCTCGCAGGGGGCGGACAAGGACCTGGCAGCCAAAGGTATCTCCAGGGGGATGGAGCAGGAGGCTGGGCTGGTGGCGGTGCCCAGCTTCTGCCAAACCATGGCTCCATCGCTGTCAACGAGGCTTTGGTGGCCCAAGGATGTGTTTCAGAGGGTTTCTTAGGATCATAGAATCATTTAGGTTGGACAAGACCTCCAGGATCATCAAGTCCAACCTTTGTCCAACATCTCCCTGACCCCCAGACCATGTCCCAAAGCTCCACATCTACTCGTTTGTTGAACCCCTCCAGGGATGGTGACTCCAGCACCTCCCTGGGCAGCCTGGGCCAGTCCCTGACCACTCTGTCAGTAAAGAATTTCTTCCTAATGTCCAATCTAAACCTCCCCTGGTGTGACTTGAGGCCATCACCTCTGTCATTAGTTACTTGGGAGTTACTTGACCTTAGGAGGAAGGTTGAGTCCCCTGTATGGAGATGTCTGGTGCTCACTTCCATCTGGAGCAGACAGGGTGGTACCAGCCAGAGGAGGAAGAAGAATTTGTGGCTTCTCAGGCAGAGGTTTTTAGCTCAGCCAAGCTGAGCCCTCACCCTGAGCTGGTCTCTTGTGGCAACTGTTGGTGGCCCCAGTGGAATGATTTGTTGGTATCGATTCAGCATCTAATGGAGGGCAGGAACATCCCCAGCACAAAAAGACCCGTCAACACGATTGGCACTAATTGGCACCTTTCTTGGCAGCTCAACAGCCAGCTCATGGACTGAGTGAGCGTAGACTTCACGCTAGAGGTGGCCAGAACAGAGGTTTGTTGGAGGAGAGTATGTGGGCAAATTTGTCCTGAGCTTGCTTGCACATAAATAAAGGCTTTATTTCTGCAAGCTGGAGTTTCTCATGTCCCTCAGCGTCCCTCAGAGTTAATGCTCTGATAGTCCTGGTCATCTTTAATGCCCATTTGAATATTCTCTTGGCTCTTTCTAAGAGGAAAGTGTTTGTAGAATGCTTTTGAGTTGTGAAAAGCTTTTCTTCCTCACTCGAATGTTTTCATTCCCTTCCTCAGTAATCCAGGATAAGTTGGATCAGATGGTCTTCTTCTGGGAAGACATCAAAGCTCGGGCAGAGGAACGTGAAATGAAGTTCCTTGATGTCCTGGAGCTGGCAGAGAAGTTCTGGTACGACATGGCAGCCCTGCTGACTACCATCAAAGACACCCAGGACATCGTTCACGACCTGGAGAGCCCAGGCATTGACCCCTCCATCATCAAGCAGCAGGTGGAAGCAGCAGAGGTGAGGACCATGGGGCTGGAGCTCTGTCTGGAGCTTCTCTGCACCCAACTGGGACATCTCTTAGCTATGAGCATGGCCACAAGTGGCTGTAAAACTTTCCCAGGCACTCAGTCAGATTATGAAATGTTATTTCCAATGCAATTTGGAGCTGCAAGGAAAAAAAAACAGGAATGTACTTCACAAATCCCTCCTCACCACCCCTGCTCCAGACAGGGAAATGATGCTTGAATCTCTTTATCTGCCACTGTTTTGGGAAGCTCCTCAAGCGTGTGGTCAGAGCTGTGTGCCCACTTGTTTGGAGGGAGTGGAAGTCTGCACGGTTCTGCTCCCAGCCTGAGCTGAGGCAGCTGAGAGCTGGGGAGCGTGGGAAGGGTATATTTAGATCCTGGTGAGACCAGAGAAGGTGTGAAGCTGGATGGGCTTGGATTTGTGTGCTGCTGGTTGTTTAGAATAAGTGGGGAAAACCACTTCAGGTGGGTCTAGCTTGACTTGGAGCTTGGGGAACAGGGACATTTCTTTATGCTTTGCTAAATCTGTCTTGGTTATTTCCCTTTTATGACCATCCTACCTCTAATTTGCAACTTCTGAGTCTCAAAACCCAATTTTTCTATTGACAAAGCACCCGTGTAAGCAGGACACATCTCTGGTAAACAACAGCTTCAGCCAGGCAGTTCGGGCACACCTCAAGCTAAATAGAGCTGCTGTTATTTCAGTTCCCCAAGTCCTGCTCACAGCAGCTGTGGCCAGAGGTGGGAGCAGACCTGGCTGGGGCTGGCAGGATGGTCACCAGTCACTGGGTAGCTTGGTCCTGGTGTTGGACTGTTGGCCAGGGACTCTCTCTGGGCTTCAGCCCTTCATGGGGTGATTTTGGAAGAGCTTTTAGCAATAAACATGTTTGTTTTGTTGCTGTGCTACATGCAGACTATTAAAGAGGAGACAGATGGCTTGCATGAAGAGCTGGAGTTCATCCGTCTCCTTGGAACTGATTTAATTTTTGCCTGTGGTGAAACTGAGAAGCCAGAAGTGAAAAAGAGCATCGATGAGGTAGGAAACCCAGAACCTTCAGAGAAAATCACTTAGGAGCAAGTGGGAGCTCCCAGCAGAAGAGCCTAATGAATTTATTGTGTTCTGCAGATGAACAACGCCTGGGAAAATCTAAACAAGACATGGAAGGAGAGGCTTGAGAAGCTGGAGGAGGCCATGCAGGCAGCTGTGCAGTACCAAGATACACTCCAGGTAAGAGGCAGGGCTGAGGTGGGGTGGGTAGACCTGGGGAGCACCTCTGCAAACCCCCTCACAGAGCCACACAGGATTGTTTGGGTTGGAAGAGACCTTTTAAGATCATAGAGTCTCCAACCATCAACCCATCCCTGCCAGGGCACCACTAAACCATGTCACATAAACCTCAGCACCACATCTCCACGGCTTGGAAACCCCTCCAGGGGTGGGGACTCCACCACTGCCCTGCCCAGCCTGTCCCAATGCCTGATAACCCTTTTCAGTAAAGAAGCCCTCAGTAAAGAAACTCTCCCTGGGGTCATGCTGGGATTTGCAGTAATGCAAAGCAGAAAACATCTCCTGGGTGAGTGTTTGCAGGCTCTGATGGAGCCTGAGCTCAACAACCAGCTTCAAGGAAGAGCAGATCTTGGGTTGCATTTGTCTTCCCAAATCTGTCTTCACCTCTGCACGAGGCAGCAGCTTCTAGAGCTGGAAGAAGGGAAGGGAAGGGCTTGGCCAAGCATCTCTACCCTGAAAGAGCAGTTCCATGGTGCTGGAGGCAGCAGCCCCGTTCTGGAGGTGCTCACCCTTTGCTGACAACATCCACTCTCCTTCCAGGCCATGTTTGACTGGCTGGATAATGCTGTGATCAAACTCTGCAACATGTCTCCAGTTGGCACCGACCTCAACACGGTGAAGGAGCAGATGAACGAGATGAAGGTTCGTGGGGCTGGTTCTCCCATGTTTGCTCTTGCCTTGTGCTCACGCTCCAGTGATTCATCTTTGTTCTGGTTTTTGTCCTGCTTGTTTTGGCAGGAGTTTAAAATGGAGGTTTACCAGCAGCAGATTGAGATGGAAAAGCTTAATCACCAAGGTGAACTGATGCTAAAAAAAGCCACAGATGAGACAGACAGAGACATCATAAAGGAACCACTGACGGAGCTGAAACATCTCTGGGAGAACTTGGGTGAAAAAATTGCTCACAGACAGGTAGGGAGAAGATCTGGACTCTTGCTTGGAACTCGTTGGGATGTTCCCCTTCCTTCCCCACTTAAACTTTCCTTTTCCTTGCTCAGCACAAGTTGGAAGCTGCTCTCCTGGCACTGGGCCAGTTCCAGCACGCATTGGCAGAGCTGATGGCCTGGCTGACCCACACTGAGGAGCTGCTGGATGCTCAAAAACCCATCAATGGAGACCCCAAAGTCATCGAGGTTGAACTTGCAAAGCACCATGTGAGTGATCCCACTCCAGGTCCAGCTTTAGTCTATTCCTGTTGCAGGATTTTCTTTCTCATGAGAGGTTTGAGTTGGCTCAAGTCTGTGGGATGCAGGAATTAGGGGGGTTTTAGAGCAGTGTTTATTTGCCCACCACACCTTGAGGCTCTGGAGAGGGTGCAGAAAAGGGCAGCAAAGCTGATGAAGGATCTTGAGGAGAAGTCTTATGAGGAGCAGCTGAGGAAACTGGGGTTGTTCAGCCTGAAGAGGAGGCTCAGGGGTGACCTTATCACTCTCCACAATACCTAAAAGGAGGTTCTAGAGGCAGGTGTTGATCTCTTCTTACAAGCCACATCTGACAGGACAAGAGGAAATGGGGTTAAGTTACCCCAGGGGAGGATTAGGTTGGACATTAGGAGAAACTTCTACACCAAAAGGATTGTCAGGGACTGGACCAGGCTGAATCACCATCCCTGGATGTATTCAGATAGCGTGCTCAAGGATATGGTGTAGAAGTGGGCTGGTAGAGCAAGATCATGGTAAGACTTGATGATTTTATAGTTCCTTTCCAACCATAGCAACTCTGATTCTGTGTAGGTGCTGAAGAACGACGTCCTGGCCCACCAAGCCACCGTGGAGACAGTGAACAAAGCAGGCAACGAGCTGCTGGAGTCAAGTGCAGGGGATGATGCCAGCAGCCTGAGGAACCGCCTGGAGAAGCTCAACTCCTGCTGGGAGTCGGTGCTGCAGAAGACAGAGGAGAGGGAGCAGCAGCTGCAGTCCACGCTCCAGCAGGTGGGGGAGATGTGCTGGGGTACCCCCCATGCTTTGCTTCCACCTCTGTTTTGGGGGAAAATAAAGGGGGAAAGAGTTAGGGAGCCACTGGGGATTTTTTTATATGAGTTTTTCCATAACTCTCAGTCCTGGAGTGGTTCAGTGCTTGCCCAGCAGGGACCATGGTTGAGGTGGTACCATCTCTAACCATCCAGCTCTGCCTCTTCATCTGGTTTCAAAGCAACCCTGGCCCATGATCAATGGTGGCTGATGTCATCTGATCCTGGGGCTGATGATGATATGTTCCTCAACAGGCCCAGGGTTTCCATGGTGAGATTGAAGACTTCCTGCTGTGGCTAACGAGGATGGAGAGCCAATTGTCAGCATCAAAACCCACAGGAGGGCTGCCAGAAACTGCCCGGGAGCAGCTCAATGCCCACATGGTAATTTCTTAGGAGAGAGGTTTTGGGACTTTTTTATTTAATGTTTTGAATTCAGTGAGCTCCTGTCTGTCAAATATCAGCATCAAAACTTCTCCTTTCTCTATCTGGTGGGTTCTCTACTCTTTTGTTGCCTGAGATGAGCATCATGATGCTTGAACCACCTTCCTCTGCCCAAAGTGACTCTGCTGCCACTTTGCTGCCTGCCCTCAACCCAATTTTCTCCTCACCCTGAGTCTCAGCAAGTTGTGGCCCCTCTCTGAGCTCTTCTCTTGTCTAACCCTTCAATGATGCCTCCTTTGCAGGAGCTCTACAGCCAGTTCAAAGCCAAGGAGGACATCTACAGTCAACTGCTGGCCAAGGGGCGACTGATGCTGCTGAACCGCGATGACTCGGGCTCTGGGTCCAAGACTGAGCAGAGCGTTGCCCTGCTGGAGCAGAAGTGGTGTCTGGTCAGCACCAAGATGGAGGAGAGAAAGGTAGAGTTGGTGGAGAGGAGCCATCCACTCATAGAATCATTTAGGTTGGAAAAGACCTCTAGGACCATCAAGTCCAACCGTTGTCCAGCGTCTCCCTGACCCCCAGACCATGTCTCTTGCCCCATGGCATCACTTGCTCCCTTCTTGGCTTTCCCAGGAGAGATGGAGCTGCTCAAGGGTGGAGAGGAGGGATGGGGTGGTCCTATCAGACATCTCTTGGTTGCACAGGTTGGGTCTGTCTTTCAGATGGTGCTGTCTGAGCGTCGAGCTGGGGTTGTTGTTTCTAGATACTCATCAGAGTTGGTTAAATCACAGAGAAATGAGAGTCAAATTGCCTTGTGGGTTAATTCAGAGGAGAGGTGGGCAGAAGCCTCCTGCAGCTCTGAAAGGCAGGCTTTGTTGGGCCTCTGCGAGGCAGCCAAGTCCTCCTCCAAGCCGACTCCATCCGAGGCTGCTGGCTGGGGATGAGATAAAACAAGGGCCGTGGTGGCCTCAGCCCAGAATAAATGTGCAGTGCTGCAGCTGCTGCCATCAAAATATCCCCCACCCCATTTACTGAGCTGCTCTCCCCATGGTGAGCCCTTGCTGAGGGAGCTGAGGGTGATGCAGCTGCTCCAGTGCTGATGAAGGTCTCCCCTTTCAGGGGTGAGGAAGAAAAGCAAGTGGTGGCTTTCACTGAGACCCCCTCCCCTTGGTAAACAAGTTGTGTTCCCAGGCCGAGGCGATGAGGTTCCTGTTAGAGGGAGCTTCAGCAGGGACACAAAGGCTGCTTCTGTCTGAGACCACAGATCATGAGCTCTCACCCTCCCTGTTGTGTTTTTCCCCCCCTCCTCCCTTCTCTCCCTCCCCACCATGGCAGGCGAAGCTGGAGGAGGCTCTGGCCCTGGCCACCGACTTCCAGAACTCCCTCCAGGACTTCATCAACTGGCTGACCCTGGCTGAGCAGAGCCTGAACGTTGCACCCCCACCCAGCCTCATCCTCAACGCCGTGCTGGCCCAGATCGATGAGCACAAGGTACTGGTGCCACGAGCACCCAATGGCTCCCCAAGAGGAAGGGAGCAAGGGTGGCACTGCCTGAGGTTCACAAGGGCAAGGTCCTGCACCTGGGTTGGGGCAATCCCTGGTATCAGCACAGGCTGGGGGTGAAGGGATGGAGAGCAGCCCTGGGAGAAGGTCTTGGGGGTGCTGGGGGTGAGGAGTTGGAGGTGAGCTGGCAATGTCCAACCATATCCTGGGCTGCATCCATCCTCATCATTGGGAGAGGATCCTGCCCTTCTGCTCTGCTCTGTGAGACCCCCCTGCAGTGCTGGGGCAGCTCTGGAGTCCTCAGCACAGCAGAGACATGGAGCTGGTGGAGCGGGGCCAGAGGAGGCCCCAGCAATGGTGGGAGGGCTGGAAGCCTCTGCTGGGAGGCCAGGCTGGGAGAGTTGGGCTTGTTCAGCCTGGAGAAGAGAAGGCTCCAGGGAGACCTTGGGGCCTTTCAGGGCTTCAAGTGGCCTGTCAGAAAGATGGGGACAGACTTTTGAGCAGGGCCTGTTGGGACAGGACAAGGGGGGATGGTTTTAAACTGAAAGAGGGAGATTTAGACTAGAGAGGAGGAAGAGATTTTTGTTGCTGAGGGTGGTGAGAGCCTGTGCCAGGTTGCCCAGAGAGGTGGTGGCTGCCCCATCCCTGGCACCATTACAGGTGAGGTTGGCCGGGGCTCTGAGCAACCTGCTCTAGTTGCAGATGTCCCTGCTCCCTGCAGGGGGTTGGACCAGATGACCTTGAAAGGTCCTTTCCAAACCAAACCAGTCTGTGATCTCCCCTTCGCCCACGGGCTGCTCTCAGGCACGTCCAGCTCTCCTTACAGTCAGGACATCTTTGATGCTCACAGGTGTTTGCCAACGAGGTGAACGCTCATCGGGATCGGATCATCGAGCTGGATCAAACTGGGAACCAGCTGAAGTTCCTCAGTCAGAAGCAGGACGTGGTGCTGATCAAGAACCTGCTGGTGAGCGTCCAGTCCCGCTGGGAGAAGGTCGTGCAGCGCTCGGTGGAGAGGGGACGGGCTCTTGATGATGCCAGGAAGAGAGCCAAGCAGGTGAGAAATGTGGGAAGGGTGCAACAGAGCCCAAGGTACAGCCAGCCTTGGAGGACAGGAGGTCCTGAGACCAGAAGGTGACTGGAGACACCACCAGTGTTGAGTTTCAGCCTTGCTCCTGTTTCTTTGCAGTTCCACGAAGCTTGGAAGAAACTCATTGATTGGTTGGAGGATGCAGAGAATCACCTGGACTCAGAGCTGGAAATTTCCAATGATCCCGACAAAATCAAGCTCCAGCTCTCCAAACACAAGGTAGAGCTTTGACCAAGCAAGGCTGGTGCTGGTGCTGGGTGGAAGGGTGATTTGTGAGGGACCCTTGCCATCAGGACAGGGGAAAGGCATGTCCAGACCTACCACTGCCATGCAAGGTGTTCATCTGGGGATCTTCATGAGCACCTCGTATCTTCAGAGAGCCAGGGACGGGCTTGCTGAGACAGTTTTTGTTTTCTCCTTGGTTTCCAGGAGTTCCAGAAGACACTGGGGGGGAAGCAGCCTGTGTATGACACCACCATCAGAACAGGCAGAGCCCTCAAAGAAAAGGCTTTGCTTCCAGATGACACTCAGAAGCTGGACAACTTACTGGGAGAAGTCCGGGATAAGTGGGACACAGTGTGTGGCAAGTCTGTGGAGAGGTAAATCCAGCCCCAACCTTGGGCCAACAGAGCTCATGTGCTAAAGACCCTTATCAAAGGGGAGAGCAGAGGAGGGGAGGTGGTTTCATGGGGTGGTTGGAGGAGGTCGTTGGGGTGTGACAAAAGGAGGTGAGTTTGTTCATGGAAGCTCACGGGGATGTTTGGTTTTCAGGCAGCACAAGCTGGAAGAAGCCCTCCTGTTCTCTGGCCAGTTCATGGATGCTCTGCAGGCCTTGGTGGACTGGCTCTACAAGGTGGAACCCCAGTTAGCTGAAGACCAGCCTGTCCATGGTGACCTGGATCTGGTCATGAACCTGATGGATGCTCACAAGGTGAGATCACCTTTTCCAGCTCTTCTCTGAGACATGAGTGGGGCTTGTCTTCTCCATGAGCCAAAGAACAGAGGAGCCAGAGTTGGTGTCCAGCTGCAGAGCTGCACATCTCACTGCCATGGACAAGGAGAGCAAAAACAGGGAGGACAAGTGGGAAGAAGCTTTTACATTCCTGGGAAGGTTACAGGAGCTGGAGACACTCACTCAGATCTGTTGAGTGTTTAGTTTTGAAAAGGTGGCTGAATTTATAGTCCTCTATAAACTCTGCTCTTGGCAGTTCTCTCCAGACTGGTGCTCCTGGCTTGGGATGAGGTCATCTGCTGAAATCCCCAGACAGGGCTTGGGCGTCTGTTCAAGGCAGCCACTGTCCTGCAGCCTGAGCTTGTCTGCTCCACACCATGACAGCTCCTGCCAGGGTGGAACGCTGGGGCTCCTGCCCAGGAGTACCTACAGCAGGCCTGGTGGAGCTGCCCACGCCGTTGGGCTCCTTCCCATCACCCCGGGTTGTGGTGGATGCAAAACCCACGTCCTGAACTATTTCAGATGTGGGGGGGAAAATACACAGGGGGACACATGAAGCAATTGACTGGCCCTGCTCAGCTTCTGCCCTGTCTCCCTGCAGGTGTTCCAGAAGGAGCTGGGGAAGCGCACGGGGACAGTCCAGGTGCTGAAGCGCTCGGGGCGGGAGCTGATCGAGAACAGCCGGGATGACACCACCTGGGTGAAGGTTCAGCTGCAGGAGCTCAGCAACCGGTGGGACACGGTGTGCAAGCTGTCCGTGTCCAAACAGACCCGCCTGGAGCAGGCCTTGAAGCAGGTGAGCAGAAACCTATGGGTGGAACCAGTCTTAGAGAGCTTTGCCAGGCTCCAGGTTCATGCTGGGAGGTCACCTCAGAAGAGGTTTTGCCCAACGCTTGATGTCCTGGCTGAGGAGGACACCCCAGCCCTGCAGCACTTACCAGTGAGAACCACAGCGAGTTGGTGTCACTTAATTACTTATTCTTTTCCCCCCAAGAAGAGCCAATAAAGGCTGATGTGAAAAGGGAGGATGAAAAGGTCTCACCAGTGCTCTGCTCCTGCTGTGAACAGTGATCAAAGACTGTCCAGGCTGCAGGAGAGAGACCCAGATTGAAGCTAAAAAAACCCCAAAGGTCAAAGGCTCTTGAGTAGTTCTTACGTCAAGTGGACAATTTACAGGATAAACCACCCAGGTGCCAAACTGCTCAGAACAGGGGTGGTTGTGATGTTTTTAAAAACATTGAGTTCTTCAGTGCAGCCAGTGCTGAGAGGAGGGAGGTGCCTGGTCCCTGCAGGACCCATCTGCTCCTGCTCCAACCAGGGCCACCAGACAGGGCTGGTCATGGAATCCTAGAACAGTTTGGGTTGGAAGAGACCTTAAAGACCATCCGATTCCAACCCTCCTGCGCTTCCCCATTTTATAAGTTGTATTTAAAGTCCCTTTCAGCCTGTTTTGGGAGGATGAGGAGGAGGAGGAGGAAGGCTGATGTGTGTGCTCTTGTCTGGCAGGCAGAGGAGTTCCGGACGGCCGTGCACATGCTGCTGGAGTGGCTCTCAGAGGCAGAGCAGTCCCTGCGCTTCCGAGGAGCTCTCCCCGACGATGCTGAGGCCTTGCAGACCCTCATAGATGCCCACAAGGTAGTGGGGGAGCTCTGGAGCACAACCCCAGCGAGGTCTAAGGGGGGAGAACATTGCAAAAATAATGATTCCTTTGGGTCTTGCAGGAGTTCATGAAGAAAGTGGAGGAGAAGAGGGTGGATGTGAACGCGGCGGTGGGCATGGGGGAGGTGATCCTGGCTGCCTGTCACCCCGACTGCATCACCACCATCAAACACTGGATCACCATCATCCGAGCCAGGTTTGAGGAGGTGAGTCCACCAGGCTTTGCTGCGGGCTGATGGGGAGAGGTGGTGGTGGACACCACCACCAGGGATGGTGGTGTGGTGGTGGTTCCTGCCCCGGGCTGGCCCGATGGTCATCTCTGCATCTCCAACAGGTTCTCACGTGGGCGAAGCAGCACCAGCAGAGGCTGGAATCTGCACTTTCTGAGCTGGTGGCAAATGCAGAGCTGCTGGAAGAGCTGCTGGCTTGGATCCAGTGGGCTGAGACAACCCTGATCCAGCGGGACCAGGACCCCCTGCCACAGAATATTGACCAGGTCAAAGGCCTCATTTCTGAGCACCAGGTGAGTGCCCATCATGGTGAGCACTTGGGAGAGGGACAGAGGAGGGTTACTCCTGCCCTTCCATGGAGGAGACATTGACTTCTCTTGGAAGTCCATATTAAAGTGGTGTGTGACCCAACCAGAGGTGTCACCCGGGAGCAAAGCCAGCCCAGGGGATGAACTCCTCTTCTCTATGGTCTTTGCACATCCCAACAAGGATCTGGAGCAACAGGAGGCTGAAAACATCTCAAAACTGCCAAGTCTCTCATGTCCCTTCTGTCTCCTGACAGTCCTTCATGGAGGAGATGACACGGAAGCAGCCAGACGTGGACAGGGTCACCAAGACCTACAAGAGGAAAGCCACCGAGCCCCCCCACGGGCCCTTCATCGACAAGTCCCGCAGCAACAGTAGGTCCCTGCTCCATCCACACACAGCTCTGGGAAGGAAATGAAATGCATAGGGAACTAATTAACTCTGATTATCAATTAACGAGGCATCCTGCACTGGCAGCCACCAGGAAGGTGGTTGTCAGGAGGAGGGGAAAATCCAGGTCCCGGGGTGTGCTGTGCTGGGGGAACCTGCTGCTGCTGCTTCAGTTGCTTTGTGATGAGGTTTTGGGGGAGTTTTTTATCCCATATCAATTCTGGGAGCACCAGAGGGGTTGGGTGTAGAGAGTCCATCCTCCTACATCCTTTGGAGAGCAGCCAGTGAAGTCACAGGAGGTTTTCTATTTGAAAAATAAACTTTATTTCATTGCTGCTCTTTCCTGGACTCGCAGAACCCACCGACACCACCTCAAATAATTCCTTTTCTCCCTGTTTTTTTTAATTTCCCAGGAAAATCCTTGAGTCAAGCTGCTCCCCCCAGTATGCCCATTATCTCCCAGTCAGAAACCAAGAACCCCCGGATAAACCAGCTGTCAGCACGTTGGCAGCAGGTCTGGCTGCTGGCCCTGGAGAGGCAGAGGAAGCTCAACGATGCTCTGGACAGACTGGAGGAGGTAACAACCACCAGCTGCTCCGGGCTGGGTGGTGGGACCAGGGGGTCACCCACTGGAGAGGTCCCAGAAGTGCTTTAAATCAGTGTCACCTCTTGAATTTCCCAGCTCTTGCAGCTGCCTGGTGGAAAAAGCCAAAAAGATAAAAATAACTCATGAAATATCCTCGAATGGTTTGGGTTGGAAGGGACCTTAAAGGTCATCTAGTTCCAACCCCCCTGCCATGGGTGGGGACACCTCCACTTTGGTAATTAATGGCACGTTAATGAACTGCTCTGTGCCCCTGCTTTAGTCGTTAGCTTAACAATTACTGTCTATATCTTTTCCAGCCATCTAATGTCACTTTTGTTTTTGTTTATGCTTAACAAAGCAGCTATGCCCAGAAGTGAGTGGTTTTTTTGTTTTGTTTTTCGTTGCTTTTGCTGTAGGTCAGTTCAGTTTCTACGTAGGTTTTTGTCTTTGTTGCTTTGAACTCCCAAGTAGAGAGGAAAAGGAAAAAATTGCTAAAAAATTGGTGTTACCTTTGCTGTGAGCTGCTTGGGTCCTTTCCTGGGGAGGGGGAAGATAAAAAGGGTGTTAGTTTAAATTGGAGGCTGGTTTGCAGAGCTGAGATGTGCCCCAGCCTCTGTCTGACCTGGAGGAGGAGCAAGAAATCCCTTCTCAGAGGGGGAAAAAAGAGGGGAGACAGGGCCCAAAATGGTGCCAGCCATGGATGTTCCACCCTCATTGGGCAAGGAACCATCCCCAAGCACCCGAGCAGGGATGGGATGTGTGTGTGTCTGTGTGCCAGTAGCTGATACCTCCACCTCTGTGTGCGTAAACCAGCGTGTAGGGGATGCTGCATCCCGTGTTGGTGGTTCCGTGGTGCGTGGTCGGCTCCGCTGTCTGTCCTTCTGTCCCCCAACGTCGATGTGAGCAGCCCCCTCATTAACCAGGGGTTGGATAAACCCAGATTAACCTTCCTGGGAGGGTGGGCGCTGAGCGGTAGCGTTGGGAGCTCACCTGGAGGTTTTGGGGTGCTGTAGAGCTCGGGGTGCTGCTCCTGCCAGGATTTCTCCCCCTGACTCTCCCGGGTTTCCTTCCAGTTGAAGGAGTTTGCCAACTTTGACTTTGATGTCTGGAGGAAGAAGTACATGCGCTGGATGAACCACAAGAAGTCCCGGGTCATGGACTTCTTCAGGCGCATCGACAAGGACCAGGATGGGAAGATCACCCGGCAGGAGTTCATCGATGGCATCCTGGCCTCCAGTAAGTCCCTGCCAGCCTCAAGGGAGCTCAGATAATCAGATGGTTGGAAAAGACCTCTAGGATCAAGTCCAACCTTCATCCCAACATCTCCCTGACCCCTAGACCATAGCCTCAAGTGCTGCATCTACTTGTTTNAGCCTCTGATCATCCTCGTGGCCCTTCTCTGGACACCTTCCAGCACATCCAGATCTTTCTAATCCAATTTAAACCTCCCCTGGCACAACTTGAGGCCGTTTCCTCTCAAGTGATGACAGAATATGGCCACCTTAATGGGAGAAACCATCTCCCTGCTCAAGAATCAAGATGCAGACTGTGCTCTGACACCCACAGCTCTGAGTGAGGTTCCTCATGTCTCTCTCCTTCCAGAATTCCCCACCACGAAGCTGGAGATGACAGCGGTGGCCGACATCTTTGACCGTGATGGCGACGGCTACATCGACTACTATGAGTTTGTGGCTGCTCTCCATCCCAACAAGGATGCCTACCGCCCCACCACTGATGCTGACAAGATTGAAGATGAGGTAAAACCCCAAAAAAGGGGGGTGCTTGGAGATTTTGGGGTGGTTCAGGCTGAGGGTTGGCAGAGGGGGTGACAAAGGAGGTCAGAAGAGGATTGTGGTGGTGCTGAGCCAAAATAATTGGGTGGTGCTGATAGTTCCTACCATGTTATTAGAGGAAAAGCCACCTAGATCTGGGGTTTCTCTTGTTTTGGGGGACACTCCTGAAATCCCAGTCCCTTACCCCTCTCGTTGGTGCTGACAGGTCACCAGGCAAGTGGCCCAGTGCAAGTGTGCCAAGAGGTTTCAAGTGGAGCAGATCGGCGAGAACAAATACCGGGTAAGCCAGAGGAGGCCAAACACCCCCCAGGGGACACAAATCCTGCTCCCCCTTCCCACCTGGGGTTGAGGGGGTCACCGAGAGGGTGCCCAGCCTGGCACGGGGCAGGATGAGCCCTCACCCTCTGGTTCCCAGCGGAGGTGGTGGAGCTGTTTGCCCAGCCCCGTCCTTGGCCCCAGGGCGTTCCCAGAGTCAGGAGAGCATAAAAGTGTCCCTGTTCTGGGGCAGCCGTCCCGCCGGCCCCGTGAAACGCTGCATTCACTCTGCCCTTGGAGTTCCCCTCCCAGAGGAGTGTACTTTACACCCCTGTTTTTCTTAGCTCAAGAAGGGAGAATAATTTCCTTAAAGAATCTCTTTGTAGCCAGCTCGCTGTTTATGTTCCGAGTCCTTCCCCGAGCTGAGCTGGCAGCAGAGCTCCCACCTCCCTGCCCGCTCCTTTCAGGGCAAGAAACCCCAAGAAAACCCCTTAGATTTCTAACTACCTGCAGTTAACAGTTTTCATATTTATTGCACTGTTAATCCCATAAATGTTTTTTGTTTTTTCCCCCTTGTTTTTCTTTCCCCCTCCTCATCCTCTCGACTTTTTTTCCTTCCCCTCTCCCTCCACAACTCCTCTCCCTCCGTAGTTCTTCCTCGGCAATCAGGTACAGTTTGCCTTGCAATGCTGTCTCTCACCTCTATATTTTTATATATTTTTTTTTTAATAACAAATGTAGCTTTGTGTGTCCGTGGTGCTGCTCTGTCCTTCGTGGCTGTGGGAGGATGTGATCTGCGAGCGCTGCTCAGCAGAGCCTGGTACAGGGGAGTGCTTGAGATGGGAGGAACCCCCCAAAAAATGACTGTATGGGGCAGAAAAAAAGGGAAAAATTCAATGAAAAAAGTAGGACTTCACAAAAATGGATTTTTCTCTCCATGGCTCCTTTCTTGGATTCGTTGGGGAGCACTGAGGTGCTGATGGGCTTGTCCTCCAGCCCTGATGAAATCATGGGGGTACAACCACCTGCACAAGGGCTGTACCAGGCTCTGGGTGGGTTTGGATCATAATCATCATGGAATGAGAATGCTGAGTCCACCCCTTTAATCCCATAGGTAACGAGAACTAAACCCTCATCCCTGTTCCTGAGTAACTCCCACCTGGAGCAAGGCTCAGCAGACCTGCATGTGTCCATCCATGCTGCTGTGGGGATCCAACACCCATGGGGCAGTGGGTGCCAGTTCAGGGGGCAGAGCTCTCTCTTGAACAGGACTGAAGCACCATGTGCCTTTAGGATGTGCTCACTCAAAGAGAAAAGCCCATTTTTCATCTGGAGGGATGGTGTCCTACCTAAAACATGCCCCAAAAGAAAGATAAACTTGGATGTTGGGAGTAGGTGGATCCAGGAGAGCTCTGGCTTTAATTCAGGCAGTGATTGTAGAAAGGTTTTCATGGAATCATTTTGGTTGGAAGAGAACTTTAAGATTATCAAGTCCAACCATTAACAGTTCAACTGAATCCCAGAATCCCACGTGGCAGGGTTTGGAAGGGACCTCTGGAGATCATCTCATCTAAACCCCTGCTCCAGGAGGTCACCCAGAGCAGGTTCTTGAGGGTCATGTCCAGCTGAGTTTGGAATCTCTTCAGAGAAGGAGACTCCATAACTGGAGAAAAATAGAAAAACATCATCAATGTGGCAATGGAAATGAGAATTATCTGGTCCCTGGTGCAGAACTAGCTCTTGAAGGACACCTTCTGTAGAGCCTGGAGAAGAGGGAAGGCAGCTCCCCTGCCCAGGGACACCATGGCCATGCTGAGCGTGGCTGCAGCAGCTCTTTGACCACCACACTGGGATGAGCACGTTTTGGTAGGACCCCCAAGGAGGGAGACCCACCAGTGCCCAGGTCCCATGTCCCTGTGGGATGGAGGGTTGGAGATGCTGTTGCCTCCTGCCCTTCTGCTGCCGTGACCCCTCTCAGTGTAGCTTTGCACTCTCTTTTCATTTAATGTCTCTTTTTTTATGTTCTTACCCACCCAGGGAAAATATTGCTGGGTTTTTTCCTCTTTTTTAAGTCATTCTGAAGAGGGTTTTGCTTTCAAAGGCTGGTTCCTCTGTCTTCTCATCAGAGAAGACCTGGATGCGGGGGCTACATCCAAACACCTTGCAGGACACCATGCAGAGGGCAACCAGGAGCCTGGGCTTGGCTACCCAGGAGCTTTAGGGAGCTTTGAAACCCAGACACTTCTGATTCAGGGCTCGCTTGTTTGATACCTGAGGAGGTTCAATCACTAATGAACATTGCAATCACTAATCACCATTGCTCTGGGGTCCCTGCCTGGGCTCCCACCACTCCGCACTCACCGGCACGTCCGCGGCGGGGGCTTTTCTGGCTGGGCTGGCTCAAGTCTGAGGCTCGGTGGAGTCCCTGGACTTCAGACTTGATGAGAAGAGGTGTCTGGGCACGGCTTGTCTCACTGGTTCACCAGCACTTGGCCATCTCCACCAGCTGGCTCTTCTCCACATGGGCTGCACCGGGAGGCTCAGGGCGTTGCCAGCCTCTTATTTCCTTCACAATAAAGGGGAAAAACTATAATTATGGCTGAGAAAACCCATCCAAAGACCAAATTCCAAATTCTACAAGAATTCTCTCTTTCCAGCCTTAAAGGATTTGGGTAGTGGCATCGTCTTAAACCAAAGATTTACAAAGATACAGCACAAAAACTCCTGTAAATTGATACTAGCCTCCATTTATCCCAGGAGAATCCATCTGGAGAAACATTAACAATATTTAACAGCTCAATAAAAGCACCTGGTGCAGCCCGTGGTGGGAAGGAGCCGAGTGTCCCTCATCATGTCCCCTGGTCTGACCCAAGTTCCTTGTCTCCCCAGTTTGGTGATTCCCAGCAGCTGCGACTGGTGCGGATCCTGCGGAGCACGGTCATGGTCCGTGTGGGTGGAGGATGGATGGCACTGGATGAGTTTCTGGTGAAGAATGATCCTTGCAGAGGTAAAGCAACTCCTGGGCTTTATACAGTTGGTGTTGCCAGACTGGTCTGGGCTTCTTGAGAACTTGGCTGCTCTAAATGTGAGTGACCAGATGGGACCAGAGTGGGTCTGGGTTGTCCAAGCAACAGGCAGAGAAAACAGATCCAAATCTTATAATCATAGAATCATTTAGGCTGGAAAAGGCCTCTAGGTTGATCAAGTCCAACCTTGAGTTGCCACACACCAGAGTGGTAAAAGGGGGCTGCATTTCAACATCATTGTCCATGGGGCTGTTCAGGGCTGGACTGGATTTTTCTGGGGCATTTTGAGCATAAGTAAGTGTCACCTTGCACAAGTGTGCCCCAGCTCAGTGATGAAATAAAACTGATGTTTCAGCTCAGCATTAATGCAGGAGATTTCAAGCAAGAAGCTCCTGGATGAACCAAGCTTAAGGAAGACATAGAAGCACATGAGAAAGGAAAACCCACCTAGATCTTGGGTTCTTAGGGCTGAGCAGTTTGGAGCTCAGTTGGTGGGACAAGCTTGGAAGGGATGGTTGGGATAGCACAGACCAGGGTCAGGTACTGAAGTGGAGGGTCACCTCCTTCCCAAAACCTTCAGTCCTGAGGTTTTATCATAGTCAGAGCTACTGGGCTGGAAACAACACAATCAGGGGGGACAGAGGAGGATTAGTGAGGGGGCTGGCCAGGGATGAAGAGCATCAGGGCTGCATGTTTTGGAGAGCTTAGGTCTGTATCCCATATGTCCCTGCCTCACTGGGGTCTCCAAGATGTTAATTGCTTTGGTTACATCTCCTCCAAGCTGCTGCCCAACCTCTCCTCACTCCTGTCCAGCAGCTGCTGCTGAAAGCAGCACAATTTACAGCATGTACCACTTGCTGTGGGGACCTTCAGGGTTTCCTGCCCCTCCAGCCTCCCCCGTTCACACTTGGCAGCAGATGTTTGACATGGAGGTTATTTCCATCCCTTGGTTAGCTCAGCGTGGTGCTCCCCTGCTGCAATTACTTTCCTGGCTCTCTGATCCATAATACAGCAACTCTCAAATCGTTCCTTATGATGCCCTTGCTCTTGGTTCCAACACCATGAGCATGAAATGTGTGGGTCCATGTCTGCTGGCTCAGGAGCTGACGTCCACTGATGTTGCCCCTGCTTGGTTGCTCCTTGCTTGTCAAAGGATCATAGAATGCCAGGTTGGAAGGGACCTCAAGGATCATCTAGGATAGAAAAATACAGTTTAAATTAGGTGGCTCAGCACCCTGAGACCTTCCAGCTCTTCAGGGCGTGTGGATGAAAATCTTAATGTTAGTTTTTAATGGGTGTTGGTCACTTCTCTCTTACCTCTCCCCAAAATTGGTGAAGAGCTGCAAGAGCAGAATCTCAACTCTTCAAAGCTGCTCTTACTAGTTTCAAGCAACCTTAAAGGTGACGTTGGCCACTGTTGTAACATGGTGTGTTTAAAGGTCGTTGAGATGCTTTCCCCAAGACACAAGAGAATATTAGAGCATCCACCATGGGCCTTTATTTGGACAGTTTCTCAAAGAGCTGATCCATGGCAGGAGGAGGTTAGGGCAGAGCAAGAGAGATGGGTTGGTCTCACTGCTGCCTGCTCACCCTTGGAGGTGGGCTCAGGGAGACACCACAAGGACACACCCCAGAGCCTCCTGAGCCCTGATGATGATGTCAAGCCCAGGTCTCTCCTTTTTTTATCCCTTTCCAGCACGAGGACGGACCAACCTTGAACTCCGGGAGAAGTTCATCCTGCCCGAGGGGGCCTCCCAGGGGATGACACCGTTCCGGTCGCGAGGCCGAAGGTCCAAACCATCCTCCCGAGCAGCCTCCCCGACACGATCCAGCTCCAGTGCCAGCCAGAGCAACCACAGCTGTGCCTCCATGCCCTCCTCCCCTGCAACTCCAGCCAGTGGAGCCAAGGTGGGGTTTGCACGTGAAGCCTCCTTCTTTCTTCTCCTTTAGAGACCAGGGGCCTCCAAACCCATCCCGGCAAGATGAGGAGCTGCTGGAGGTCTGAGGAGGAAGGTTGGGGCTCAGGGCTTGCTGGTTACCGTGGTCTCTAGATGATGTTGATGGTGTCTGCAGGAAGAACTCTGCAGGATGGGTGGGGTGGGATGGGATAGGTTTCCAGCCCAAGATGGGTGCTCCTGGCTCCTCAGGAGGGTCCCCGGTGCTCACCCTGCAGCCAAAGGCTCCTGCTCCCCAAGGCAGGGCTGTGCCAGAGCCGTGGTGTCCACCCAGGGTGCAGGAAGAAGCCACCACCCACCATCTCTCCTTTCCCACCACATCACCCGCCCGTGCACGTTTTATTTCATCATCTATTTGGGTTATTCCCTTTTATTTTAATTTATGTATTTCCTATTTGGTTCTCGTTTCATTTTAGTGCCTTTTCCCCCCCCATTCCAGATACTTTTCCGTTTCCTTTTTTTTTTTTTCTTTTCCCTCACTCACTTCCACCTCTTCCTTTCCCCCTTCCTTGGATTTTCCATTCCACAGACTCCACACCACTTCTCTCGATGTTATGACAAACCCTGGTTGATAAACAGTAAAGTGGGCACCCCCCTGAGGGGATCCGATTACCCCGACTTCCAGCTCTCGAGCGCCGAGGTAGAGTATGGTCTGGCAGCCCCCGGGAGCCGTGGACAGGCCTGGAGAAGTCCTGCTCCCCTGCCTGTTCTAACGCTTCCCCTGTGGTAGAGCAGCGCTTGCCAGCACCGCTAACGCCCCGACTGCCAGCGTTTTTCATGGGTTTCTAACTCGGACCAAACAAAATACGGACCTCAGAGCAAAGCACGAGGGGTTGCAACTTGCACCCACCCGCTTTCCAGCCCCGAGCGGGGCCTTTATCCTCTTGCTCTTCAAAAAATAACCCTTCCCCAAGCTTTACCAGCTTCTAAACATCCAGAATCACCCGTGATTTGGCTTTACAAAACCCAGCAGCCGAGTTGAGACTTGAGAAATCAGCTGCAGCGCATGCACCGTAACCACAGCGCCTCCCTTCTTGTGTCTTCCACCTCTGGGGTGGCACTGCCACCGCCTCGGTGCTCCCAGGAGGGTGAACCCCGGGCTGAGGCTTTGCTCTCCCTGAAGTTTCAGCCTCCTCGTGGATTTGCCTTCACCTTGTGAAGCAGGGAGGAGAACCAGGGTGGTTCAGGGAGGGTGTTGAGCTGTGGCGAGAGACTCGTGGCTTGCCCGGCTCTGCTTTCACGCTGGAAGGGAATTATTTTATGTCACCGTCGGGTTGATGCCCTAAATTGCCTGCTTGCTGCTCTTAACATCTTGATAACATAGGATCGAGGACGAGAATCGAGATCTCTGATGATGAAAACGGTGCCTTCACAATCACCTGTTGATGGAGTTTAATCCCCGGGGCACTCGCTGCTCGGCTGCCCCTCTCCTCACACCCTCTCCCCTCACTGCAGCTCCAGTTTTGTGCCATTTCAGGCTCCCCCCAAAATCACAAGGGATGGAGGGAAACAGAATCATTAGGGGTTGGAAGGGAGCTCGAAAGATCATCTAGTCCTAGGATCACCCAGAGCAGGTAACACAGGAACGCGTCCAGGTGGGTTCTGAGTGTCTCCAGAGAAGGAGACTCCACAACCTCCCTGGGCAGCTTGTTCCAGTGTCTGTCACCCTCGCCCTGAAAAAGTTTTTGGTCAAGCAAAACATCTCCAGCTGTTGCTTTAAAGCCCATTGGGAAATGCCCTCTGGTGTTAATATATGTCTATATGGGGGTCCTTGCAGTGATGCCAACCTGGGGACACCCCGAGCAGCTGCTTTCCTGCAGTGCTGCCCCAAAATCCAGAGCTTTGTTTGGCGTCTAGAAACTGGAGCTGCCCTTCCCAGCTGGATCCAGGTGCCCTCGCCCTGCCAGCACCTTCCCCTTTGCCCCTTGGCTTTCTCCCATGGCAGTGGAGGCAGAGCTGCCACTCGTGCTGCTTTCCCCCCATCACCATCTGCATCTGCAGCATCTTAAAGGTCAGGAAAAGCTCCGTTTCAGGATGCGACCCCGGCTGGTTTGTGTCCCTCTTTGTCACCAGTTCATCACTCTTCAAATTCATCTGCCCTTGGGTCCCTTGTGTGGACCTGCCTGGGGCACCGAGACCATGTCCCCCCCATCTCTGCCTTGTAAGAGTCACCCCTACAACGGGATGGGTTCCTCAAGACGTTGCACTTGACCTTCAGAATGGTCCTGAGCTGCTTAGATGCTAAAATCCCTATTTTTGCAAGATTTCACGTTCTCTTCATGGAGCTTCTGAGCCCAGAGGATGCTCTCCTCCTCCAGATGGACAGCAGCTTTGCTTTCCCTTTTTTTTTTCCCCCACAAATAGCTGCCCCTGCCCTGATTTTCAGGCTTTTATTTCTGTTTCATTGACCGCTGCTGAAACACCAGCTCATTTTCCTCGACCATTAAGATGAGTGCTCCTTAAATGTCAAGATCTTCTTGCCGAGCTACTGATCTCAGATGAGATTTCAGCCCGTTCCACCCCAGGTAGCACCTAAGAGATGTTCTGTGTGTGCTTCCCCCCAAGGTGACCCCCGCTGCAGGCAGCAAGCTGAAGCGACCCACCTTCCACTCCAGCCGAACCTCCTTGGCTGGGGACACCAGTAACAGCTCCTCACCAGTCTCTACAGGTGCCAAAACCAGTCGGGCAGGTAAGTTGGGTGCAAAGATTGAAAGACTCCTGCTGCTGCTGTTCCTATTTGGTTGCTTAAATTGGGAGAGAAAATATTGAATATGTAGGGAGATGGGGGGGCTGATCCCAGCACTGTGTCCCTGCTGGGAGAGGGGATTCTGGTGGTGAATTATTTAGGTTGGAAAAGACCTTTAAGATCATTGAGTCCAACCATAAACCGCGTCCCTCAGCACCACATCTCCACACCTTGGAAACCCCTCCAGGGATGGGGACTCCACCACTGCCCTGCCCAGCCTGGCACAGCCACAACAACCCTTGTGGGGAAGAAATTGCTCCTTATGTCCAACCTGGTGCAACTTGAGGCCTTTTCCTCTTGTCCTGTCATTTGTTCCTTGGGAGAAGAGCTCAAGCCCACCTGGCCCCAACATCCTTTTACGTAGTTGTAGAGAGCAATGAGGTCTCCTCTCAGCCTCCTCTAAGCTAAACCGTCCCAGTTCTCTCAGGTGCTCCTCATACGCCATATTCTCCAGACCCCTCACCAGCTTGGTTGCCCTTCTCTGCACTTGCTCCAGCCTCTCAATGTCCTTCTTATCCTGTGGTGCCCAAAACTGGACCAGGTGCTCAAGGTGTGTTCTCACCAGTGCCGAATTCAGGGGCACAAGCACCTCCCGCCTCCTGCAGGTCAGGATGCTGGTGGCCTTCTTGGCCACCTGGGCACACACTACCTCATGTTCATCCATGTCCACCAGCACCCCTAGACTTGAGGCCATCACCTCTTGTCCTGTTGGGAGAAGAGCCCAACACCAGCCTCGCCACAACCTCCTTTTAGTTGTAGAGAGCAACGAGGTCTCCTCTTCTCTAAGCCCAACAACAACTCCAGTTCCCTTAGCCGCTCCTGAGGCGACACGTCCTCCAGCCCTCTCACCAGCCAGCCCCCTCCCCAGCGTGGTCGCCCTTCTCCCCCTCACCTCCTCGCCCTCTTTCTCATCCCCTCCTGCAGACCCCAAGAAGACCGCCAGCCGTCCCACCAGCCGCGCAGGGAGCCGGGCGGGCAGCAGGGCCAGCAGCCGCCGCGGCAGCGACGCCTCCGACTTCGACCTGCTGGAGACGCAGTCGGCGTGTTCCGACACCTCGGAGAGCAGCGTGGCCGGAGGGCAGGGGGGCTCCCGCCGGGGAGGGGGGGCCAAGCCCTCCAAGATCCCCACCATGTCCAAGAAAACCACCACTGCCACCCCAAAAACGCCGGGCCCTAAGAGATAATACTGTACCCACCGCCCTCCTGCCAGAGAGAACCCAACCTGTGTCCAGTTTTTAACCCTGCTACGTACATTGGATGTATATTTATTCTACATGGGAGAAACTATATTGTTAAAAGTGTAAAAGAAAAGTTGTGTTATGAAGCTGCCTTATTTGGGTTTTTTTTTTTTTTTTTTTTTTTTTTTTTTGTAAGTTACTATTTTCATGTGAATATTTATGTAGATAAATAATTGCCTCTCGGTGACCCCTGTTCGGAGAGGGGCCTGGAAAACTGAAATGTGGGAGAGAAAGAAGAAAAAAGAAAAAAAAAAAAAGGAAGCGAAGATAATAATAATAATAAAAAAAAGGTCAAGATGTGAAAGTGTAAAGAAAAAACTAAACTATAAATAGGATTTCTGCGCGGTGCAGGGTGCAAACCTGCTTTATCTTTTAGGATTGTTTCCTAAATGCATCTTTATAAACTTAACTTGCTGTCTCAGCAAGGTAAATTATATTTAAAAGCAAAGACCTGAATCCTACAGTGTTCAAGGAACTCTCTTAACTCTCTTTTTTGTAAATCACAGATACCTCAACCAGAGAAACGTGAGGTGAGGGGACTTGGGGCTTATGTTTTCCATTTTTTTTTTAAAGCTATGTGGTTTTACCTGAGGAAAGCGGAGTTTGACTGAATAAAATTTGCACACACTACAGCGAAGGTCACGCCCGTTGCTGTCTTGAAAATACTGTCCTGACAACTTCGTTTTTAAAGAACAAATGAGTGGGTTGGTTGGTTAGGGGGAAGGGGGGGTGGGGAGGGGGCTCACTGCTGAGATTGCAGGTCTGGAGCACTCCCAGAGCGGTGGTGGTGGGTCCACGTTGGAAGATCCTTTGGGCTTCACATCCCCAGAGAGCGACCCGAGGTGTTCCTTTCAGAATCCCTATTTATCCACATCTCTAATTATTATTATTTTTTTTCCTATTTATTATTTAACTGGTCATTCCACTTTCCCAACCAGGCTGAGATTGATGTGACCTCTGCTCCTAGGAGAAATCTGGACTTACACGCACAGTTGCTTGTCCTTGAAATGAGTCTCACCAGCACACTTGCTACGAGTCCTGTCTCGCTTTTGTATGCTACTTTTTCTTTGTAATAAAAACAAAACCAAGTGACCAGGAGACGGGCCCGGGTGTGGGGGGGGGGAGAGGAGCTCTCTGCAGAGCTCCTGTATTTATTAAATATTGTTCCCCTCCGGCTCTGACCGTGTTGCTGTGTGATTCTCTCAATTGGTTGAAATTGAGGCAAAAACTGAAGCTCTACCAATGAATTGTTTAAAAAAAAAAAAAAAACCAGACACATTTTTGTATTAAAATTGCTTGCGGTAATAAACAATCTTGCCTCCTACTTTCTTCAGCAGTGGTAGATTTTTAAGGATGATGGAGACGTTCATCCCGAGCTGGGAGGTGATGGCTCTGCCAGTCTCAGGGTGTCTTCTTGCAGGGAACCACCAGCCCCCAAATTAAAAGGCTCAGGAGGGTGGGTGGGTGCTGGTGAGGATGCTCAAGGGGGCAGGTACCCACTGGTGAAGTGGGTGCCCGATGATGAGGATGCTGAGTGATGAAGGTACCTCCCAAAGAGGCTGTGTGCCTGGTGAGGAGCGTGCGTGGTGGGGTTGGGTGTTGGTGAGGTGAGTGCTCAATGAGGTCGTTGTCCATGGGAGTGGGTGCACAGGGTGAGGACCCACCAGGGAGGTGCCCACGGGGATGGGTGCTGCTGATGTGAGCGCCTGTGAGGGTGGATGGGTGGTTGGTTTGGGTGCCCACGGGGGTGAGGATCCATAGGGGTGAGTGTTGATGGCTTTGGGTGGGTGTAAGTGCCCGTGGGTTTGGGTGTCAGTAGTAATGAGTGCCCACAAGGGTGGGTGAGCATCCCTAGGGATGGGTGTCCATGGGTTTGGGCATCTCTAGGGATGGGTGCCCATGGGTTTGAGCGTACCTAGGGATGGGTGTCCATGGGTTTGGGTACTCAAAAGGCTCAGCATCCCTAGGGATGGGTGCCCATGGGGTTGGGCATCCCTAAGGATGGATGTTTGTGGGTTTTGGGTGCCCATGGATTTGGGTGCCCCCGAAGCTGAGCATCCCTAGGGATGGCTGCCCACGGGTTGACGTCCCAAGCAACGCACCTCATTCCCCGGGACCCACCGGCCGGGGAGGGCCGGGACATCCCCGGAGCCGTGACCGGGGCGGTGCCGCCGGCGGGACCATCCCTTTCCCTCGCCCCGCCGGGGCGGGTCGGGGCCGGGGCCGGGGCCGTGCCCGTGCCCGGGGCCGTGCCTCGGCGGGCGGCGGGCGNCGCGCCCCCGCCGCCGCCGCCCCGCTCTTCATGCTCGATCTCTATCACGCCGTGGCCGGGGAGGAGGAAGCGGAGGAAGAGGAGGAGGAGGCGCCGGTGTCGCGCCCGGTGCTTACCGGGCTCAGCACCCAGAGCCCCCCGCCCGGCAGCGTCGTCAGCCGCGCAGACACCGTCGTCAGTCTCGTTAATATGGGTGAGTTCGGTAACGGGGGCACCAGGAGGGACAGGAGCGCACCGGGAGGACCGGAGCCTACGGGGGCATCGGTGCGCACCGGGGGGACCGGGGCGTGTGGGCAGGATTCAGGCGGCTTTAGCAGGACAGGAGCCTGCGGAGAGCATCGGGGGGACCGGGACGCACCGGGAGGACCGGAGCCTGCGGGACGGGGGGGCGACCGGGGCGTGCGGGCAGGATCTAAGCGGCTTGGGCAGGACTCGGGGACCGGAGCAGACCGGGGCGCACCGGAGGGACCGGAGGCTGCGGAGGCACTGGGAGTACGGACAGGATTCAGGCGGCTTGGGCAGGACCGGGGCTAACGGACAGACCGGGAGGACCGGAGCAGCGCAGGGCGCACAGACAGCACCGGAGGCTGTGGAGGCACCGGGGGGACCGGGTGGCACTGGTGGAGCACCGGGAGGCACCGGGGGAGGCACCGGGAGGCCCCGGGGAGCAGCGCACGGTGGGACGGGGACCTGCCTCAGGGACCGTAGCTTTGTACCGGCAGCTCCGAGCATCCCCCGGTCCCGGGGCATTTTCTCGGTGTGCCCCCGTTCAGAAAAGCCGCTTGTGAGCAGAGCTGAGTTTAATAACGGCGAGAGAGCGGCCGTGAGGGACACGGTGGCCAAGGAGCTGCACCCTTGGGTGCTGGGGCTGAGCTGCTGTGGTCCCTGGAAGGCTGTGAGGGGCATCGGGATGAAACTCAGCTCTGCTTTAAAAAGTGGAGATGGGGAAGGGGAAAGTCCTGCAGAGAGGGTGGGCTGGGACCAAGCTGGGCCAACTGGGTGAGCTTGTCTCCAAGATGCACTGAACTGGGCAGCTCCCCCCCAACGCCGTCTCCATCATATCTTGGTGGATAGAAACCACCACGGGATGAGGTCAGGCAGCTGCGTTGCCCACCCTGCCCTCTCCATCGAGGTGGGCACAGAGTGAGCAGGGCACCCATGGGCAGGCAGCAGCTCTCCCCTGATGGCACAAGGTGGCCCGAAGTGCCCACAGTGGGACACTGAATCAGAATAAAATCCTCAAGGTTGCTAATTATTGCTGGAATCCCATCCAGCTGGTTACTGAGCAGTGTCAGGCTCCAGCCACCAGCCTGCTTCCAGGACATTGCGTGAGCAGCAGTGGAAATTAAACCATTTCCAGCACCAGTGGGACCATGAGAAGTCGGGGTGCAAATGATCCCCCCAGGAGGGCCGGCACTGGGGTGGCCTGAACGCAGCGGGATGCACAGACCAGGCATTTGGGTCTTCCCTGCCTCTGTCCACTGCTTTAAGGGCTGTTTGGGTGTCCCTGTCCAAGCACAAGGCTTGAGGAACATCTGTGCAGAGGATCTGCACCCTCAGGAGGAACAATGGGTGAGGGAGGGCCTTGGAGGCATCTCCCAAATCCTCTCAATCCATCCTTAATCTCCTGCACTACGTGTGGATGTAGAGAGGCCAGGGAGCTCCCTGGGACAGATTTTGCTGCTCAGGGTGGTGGACAGGGTGCCCATGAGCACAGGCACCCAGCACCCATTTAAAGTCCTTGGGGCTGGGTGGCTCAGTGTCCAGAGAAGCTGTGGCAGATCCTGGGGCATAAAAAGTGTGTTGAAATGGCCGGGTTTGATGAGAACCAGGGTGAGATGTTTGGGGTGGGCTGGAGAGCAGCTCAGGGGTTGTCAATGCTTGTGCAGGGGTGAGGATGCAGGGATGCTGGTGGAGAGGGGATGGTGTAGAGCTGAGGACACAGGGGTGCTGGTGGAGAGGTGCTGGTGCTGCTCCCCTACCCAGTGCTCCTGGAGCAAGCAGGAGAGTTGGGGAGCACAGTTCCAGCCTTCAATTTGAATGGCTTTGATTTCTGCGGCTTCGTCAGCCCCTTCATGTTAATTAAAGAAATTTCTGTGGGAGAAGGCTAGCTTTCATTTGCATGCATAATTTGCTGCACAATTACCCTGATGGGACATGCAAATGGGGTAAGTCGGGGCTCCATTGGGCACTTGGACCTCCCCGCTCCCAGCCACCCCGCGGAGCCCTGTGTGAGCTGGGCTGGAGAGCAGCTCCCGACACACCTTTTTCCTGGGAAGGGGAAATGACAACCCCTCCCTGGTGCACAAACACGTCCCAGTTTGGGCAGCGAGGGCCTCGGGGCCATGGGCGGCCACCGGGTACCTTCGGTTGGGTTTGGTGGTGATGGATCCACCCATCCCGTCCTGCTGAAGATAAAACACTCCGCAGGAGCCTGTCCCTGCTATTTCTGTGCCCTAACTGGGGAGCCAGGTGTATTTTTAAGCCTGGGGTAAGGATGGGCTTTGAGATTTCTCCTCGGCTAGGGCTGAGCCACCAGCCGTGAGTCATGGTTACTATAATCACAGAGCGGAGAGGTTTGTAACGGGAAGGCCAGGAGGAGGTTTGTAGGGTGCCCAAGCCCCCCAAGACCACCCGTCACAGCACACACATCCCCCTTTTCCCTCCCCAGCATCCATCACTGCCCTGGGATGTGGTCGGACCCCCCAGGGCTGATTGGGGTGAAGCAGTGGGACAGCTCTGCTCATGGCTGGACATCTTCCTGGCATCACACCGAGGGAGGGCACCTTCCCCGAAAGAGCTGTGGTGCCCTGAGCACCCCAAGGAGCTATTGACATGGGTGGGAGGTCACGGCGACCTCTTTAATAGAGCCATCGATTTGGGGTGTGTTCTGCCCCCCAGATCATCACCCTCTGCCTTCCCTGGCACCCAGACATGGATTCATCTTCATCCCCACACAACTACCCCTGAAATCCAACTGCTGCCAGCAGCAGGGGCAGGATTTCCCCGCTCCTGACTTCATTTCACAGCTGTTTGTGCCTCCTCTTCCTCTGGGCATCCACAGCAGCTCGGCCAGATAACCCAGCAGCATTTTCCATGAGCATGTGATGAGCCCATGTGGAGATGTCAGTGCCACATACACGTCTGCTGTGGGTGTTTTAAATGGGAAAACCTTTGCAATAAAACCCCTTGGGGTCCCCCATGCTCTCAGCTGGCTGGGGGGATGCAAGCAGGAGCTAAGGCTGGGGGTGCCCAGTGCTGAGCCCCATGTCCTGCACCTCCCACTGCTCATCTCAGGAGGATGGAGAAGCTCTTGTGAGACAAAGCAGGAGCCCAACAGAGGCTCAGCTGCATTTTGCAGCACTTGGGATAACCCCAAAATCTCTCCCTGGTTCACAAAGCCTCCAGAGCTTGTTTTTTTCCTGCTTGCCAGTGAAGGACACCATCTTCCTCACATCTCCTTTAAACCTATTTTAGGCTCCAGCGCCCTTGATGTGGTCGATATCCTGGCATTTCCTTTTAATTTCGTGTCTGAAATGGTCGTGGGGACCATCGGGAGCAGCCAAGGCCCAGTAATTACGACTGATGCGCAGTTTATAGAAGCAGCAGAAGTTTACAATGAGAAAGTGCAGCTAAAAATAACCCCCTCACCCCATCTCTGGGAAGGGAGAAGAACACGTGGGGCCGGGAGACAACTGGGCTCAGCCCAGACGGAGCTGGGCAGCCCCTTGAACGGCCTCATGGTCATTTAGTGCTGTACATCTTATTTTTGTATTATTTTCTTGGGGTGGTGGATGCCCATGGGGTGGTCTTTGCTTTGGGGAAGGACACGGCAGCTCCATGATGGTGGGTGCCAGAGGAGGGGGCCAGGAGAGCAAAGGAGCTTGGGTTGGGTTTTTTTAGCGTGGCTCATCCGCAATCCGGATAATCCGCCCACAGATAATTGAGGGTTGGTGGCACGGCTGAGTCAACCCGCCTCGAATCAAGAGCAGGTTCCCAGGCATGATGGGCTCCTGGAGCAGCGCCCACAACCCTCCAGCACTTCAGCACCCGCTTCTCTGCCCAGGTCATAATTTTCCAGCCATTTGTAGCTTTGCCAGAAAAATACGGTGATATTAAACCTGTTGATCATCAGCCTGGGTTGATCCCTGGGTCCCCATCATGGAATGAGGGAATCATTTAGGTTGAAAAGGACCTCTGGGATCTTTCTGATTCCTAGACCATGTCCCAAAGCACCACATCTACTCATTTTTTGAACCCCTTCAGGGATGGTGACTCCACCTCTGAGCCCAGGTCAGGACAGGAGAGGAGGCAACTTGTCCTTCCCTGGGCCAAGAGCCACCTCCAGCATCATAGAATCATAGAACGTATTAATTGGAAAGGACCTCCAAAGATCATCTAGTCCAACCCCCCTACAATAATCAGGGACATCTCCACCTAGCTCATCAAGCCTGACCTTGAATGTCTCCAGGGATGGGGCCTCCACCGCCTCTCTGGGCAACCTGTCACTTTGTTGGAGACACCCCATGAAGAGCACGGTGAATTCTGAGCTGGTGTTTACTTGGGTTGGGTCTCACCTGACGCTGGGGAGCAAAGGGGTGACCCATCAAATAAATACCCAGGTGACTGAAAATACCTGAGGGCCCCCCCACTTTGTCCCCTGGACTGACCATGGGGGGATCATCAGTGAGAAAAAAAAAACAACCCAAAAAACCCAAGGTGTTGGATCCTCTGGTTGGGTTTTGGGGGGGTTAAGGACTTTGCAAGATCCATGAGGCTTTGGCAGCATCTTTAATAACCCAGGGGCACTAAACCACCAGCGATGGGGGGGTGGAAGAAATGGAGAAGCAGAAGAGACCTGGAAGGGCTGCAGAGGGGTGGAGGGGCTGGTGTGTCCTCGTCCACCCCCCGGTACCCGGCTCCTCCAGCACCCTCCGCCCGCCGCAGCCGGGGGGGGGCCGGAAGCACCGCCCGCATCCGCCCGGCCCCGGCTTTTTTATAGCAGCGCTTGTGGTGAGGCCGGGACAGGAGGGAATGTGGGCTGGGAAAAGGGAATAAAATAAAGGGAAAGAAAAAGAAGAAGGGAAAAAAGAAAGGAGAAAAGAAAAAAGGAAGGAAATAAAAATTAAAAAAAAAAAAGAAGGAGAAAAAAGGAAGGAAAAAAGGAAGGAAAAAGAAAAGAAAAAATGGAAGGAAATAAAAATTTTAAAAAAAAAAAGAAGGAGAAAAAAGGAAGGAAAAAAGGAAGGAAAAAGAAAAGAAAAAATGGAAGGAAATAAAAATTTTAAAAAAAAGAAGGAAAAAGGAAGAAAAAAGGGGAAAAAAGAAGAAAGAGACAAAAAAGGAAGAAAAGAAAATGGAGGAAAAAAAGAAGAAAAAAGAGAAGAAAATAAAAAGAAGGAAAAAAGAGAAGAAAATTAAAATAAGGGAAAAAAGAAGAAAATAAAAAAGGAAAAAAGAGAAGAAAATAAAAAGAAGCAAAAAAGAGAAGAAAATAAAAAGAAGGAAAGAAGAAATAAAAGAGAAGGAAAAAAGGGGGAAGAAAGGGATGAAAAGGGAAAAAGAAACAAAAAGAAGGAAAAAGAAGAAAATAAAAAGAAAAAAGAGAAGAAAATAAAAAGAAGGCAAAAGCAGAGGGAAGAGCAAAAAGGAGAAAAGTAAGAAGAAAAAAATTAAAAGGAAGAGAAAAAGAAGAAGAAAAGAATAAAAAGAAAGAAAAAGGAAAAAGGGGAGAAAAAGTAGAATAAAGAGACAAAAAAAAAAAAAA